>JAJIZL010028654.1:60034-86146 GCA_023969395.1 Amblyomma maculatum
GATTGGCTGCCTCGCGAGCTGGTTCCAGCATCATGAGCGATTTTCTAAAAACCCAGAACCTGGGCGACAGCGCCGAGCGGCAAAGCTTTAGCGGTCCTCAGCGCACTGCGCATCGTGCTGCCGCGCGTCTCATGCGGTTAGCGTTTTATCGCGCCAGACACGAGAAAATATGCTTTTGCCCGGACTCCGCTGACTCCGCTCGAGGTCACCCGAGGGAACCCGAGCGGCCGAGCTACGCAACGGCTATACGCCGTTCCAGCCACTGTAACGCCGTGAATATCCGAAGTTGGCTTTTAGGGCTACGATGCCACGCAGTTGTTTACTTTAGAAAATCAGTACTCTGCAAAACAGTAACGGTTTAACTTGAAATAAGCTGCAAAATGATCGGCATCAAGTCGCGCACACTTGAGAACCACTTTTGAAAAGTTAACAACGTAAGAAATATACTAAAAGAAGACAAATCTCCCTAGCACATGGCTTACACAGCCTGCGGCAACAATGAAATGTAAGACAACGCTTGTAATTTAAAAAATGCTCAATCTAGGAGGCTAATATTTTGCTCCAATATACACAAACGCTTTATGAAATCTGAATGAAAAAATTTCAAAACTTACATGGAATATTTCTTGAAGAAAGAAGCATTTTCCGTGCGCGGTGCCACCGAACGTCCAGCCGAGCTAACGAGTGGCCGTTGGACGAAAGAACGGAGCGCCCTCTTTGAAACAAAATACAATTGGTGCAGTGGTAAGACGCCCGACTACTGTGCCGGAGTACCCGGGTTCGAACCCGACCGCGGCGGCTGCGTTTCGATGGAGGCGAAACGAAGTGGCGTCCGTGTGCTGTGCGATGTCAGCGCACGTTAAAGATCCCCAGGTGGTCGAAATTACTCCGTAGCCCTCCACTACGGCTCCCCTTTCTCTCTTTCCACTTTCATTCCCACCTTCCTCCCTTCCCTTACGGCGCGGTTCGGGTGTCCACAGAGCAAGTGTGACAGTTACTGCGCATTTCCCTTCCTGTGAACCAATTTAACTTAACTGCCGCCGTCATGCCGGCTAAGCGATTGTCGCGTCATCCTTCGAGCTTTTTAGTGATCGCCTTTTCAGCAGCAGCAGCAGCATAAATGCGCTCTGCGGCTGTTCATCTATGTAGGGCTCTGTGCCAGCAGCGAAGCTCGTCGCCGCCCTGGAGAGGCGCCTAGCTGTTTTGTTTCTAACACCCAAACCTGTTCAAGTTGTATTTTGTGAATGCTGTGTTCTACTACGAATAGTTTGCTCACTTTTAGCATACCAACGAAAATTCTTTCATACAATAGTGCTCAATCGAGTGGAATATTTAAATCACCCTGAAATGAGGATTTGAAGCAAGTTTGTTGAAAATTATTGAGCTAAGCATCTCAGTACCACGACTTGCCACCTCTTTATAAGCTAGTTGCATACGATGCTTACATTTGTTCTCATATATCCGCACCATCAGCATCATTCTATGTGCTAGATTAGTCGTTTGTTGGCCCGATTCATTAGGCGCTTGTTTCTTTCTCACAGTTTAGTTTCTTGCGTATATTTTATTGGTCAAGAAAATGCGGTAAAAGCACATTTCTCTATGCAACCTGTTATGAGAGCCCGGAAATGTTTGAAAGAAGTGTCCAGTCTGTTAGCGTTCGTGTTTTTATTACTGCGCAATTCCTTCCCCTGGGCGGCGGCCGTCCACCCCTTGGACCCTGAGTGGTGCGTCGACCCGTCCACCGCTTTGGCACACCTGCGTGGATTTCTACGCGCGCATGCAACCTCGGACCTTGCTCGCATCGCATGCGGTGAGAGAGTGCGATCCGGGGAACGACAGGAGTGCGAAGTGCGCGAGGAAGGGATTGAGTGGTGCGTCAGCACGGAGAGCAGGCGGTGGAAAACTGTGCGAACGAGCGTGTGCGAAACAAAGATGTGTAATTGTAATCCAGTTGTTAATATACCCATTGTACCTTTTCGCATTTTATTTGTGTTTCCAGTCTTTTCTTTCACATTTTTTTTTTCGTTCTAATGCGAACAAGTCAGTTTACATGTGGGTAATCTTCTCTCCATACAAAATATTTGTAAAAAAAAAACTCCCTTCCCCGCGCACGCCTGTAACTTTCCCACTACGAAGGTAGTTAGAGAATAATAAGCTTTGATACCGAATTAAGCTTAATTGTAAAACAACGATTGCTTTATTTAGTTTTTGAACTCTACAGTTATTCCTCCTTGCCATTTGTAGCGCAAGCATTGTAATGCAGTGAACGACGACGGAATCGCGAAATTGGGGGTGTGAATAAAAGCGGAGAAACCTTACAGACTTTTTTTTCGCACTTGTGCAAAAAAAATAATCCAGAAATTCAAAAATTATGCTATCAATGCACTTGCATGGCGTCCAATCAAATGTTGTTCTGCTGAGCTGCCGTTCTTGTATACTGGCTGCTACACGAAGCTATTTTGATTTCCTATAAATTCAGTGTGACAAAGCCCCACGCGGATATATTTCGCGTTTCAAGTTCTTGTGAAATGTAGAAGCTGGCCCGTCGCCGTGCCGCGGGTGACTCTAGCTGGCTCTGCGATCATTTTTGCCACTGCAGTGATTTGAATATTCGCGGCTTGTTTAGCAAATAACTGGCGTACTCGTTTGCCGAATGAGTGTTTCAAGATAATCATAGAGCATTTACCAGTACCGTATGTGTGCGATATTGCATCAGTGAGTAATGCGCCATGGTCATTGCAGTCGTATTTTTGATTATACACGTGTGGATTGGTCTACTCTCGCAAAGCCTAAGACGTAAGTTACGCTAGCTCTACGTATGTCAAATAGGTATATGAAAGAAATAGAGTCTTAAAGTATAGCGGCTGACGCATTGCGTCGTAAATTCCCGCCCGGCCGGCGGCCGTGTGCACCTTGAACCACAAGTGGAGCGTCAGGGCCAGCGTCTTGGATTGCATCGCGCAGCGTGTAACCCGACAACCCCACCTGCAGAGCGCATCCACTCGGGCAAGTCGGCGCCGCTGTTGCTGGCGCCGTGCCTCAATGTTTTTCTTCCTTTGTGATGTTTTCAATGCACCTAGCAAGCAGCGAACAGAGCGTTCATATTTCGGCGCGAGTGAGTGCCATCAGTGGACTGGAACAAAAGTGCGCGGTGTGTCGTCAACAAGGGAGGACGCTTGAGAAAAAAAAAATGTACGAACGAGTGCGATGAAGAAAAGTGAAACTGTAACCCAGTTATTTGTTTCAGCATAACCTTAATATTATTCATACTGGGATTGTACCTGCAGTGTTTTCTCTCCATTTTTTTTCTAATACTTCCCTTCTTAGAGCGACAACGAAGCAGGAAGCGTCGATACGATTTGCCATATGTGGGAACGTCCATGCATGTGCGGACCGACGTTTAATTTACCGCTCAATAACCCAGCTTTAATTTAGATCACCATTGTTAAATCGTTTAAGCGAAAGTATGTGCTGCGATGCTTCGTATTCCTATAGCTTAAACGGACTAGTGTATTTTTAAAGTTTATTTCGATGGAAGTGCGCTCGCCATAGTCGATCTGAGTCACGTATGAGCCTTAATATGCCGATGCTTATCGCTCATTTTTTTGCATCGCACTGCATGCGTGTCCTGCGGTAATCGTCTGTTTGAAGCCACTGTTGTTAAACCTAATACACTCGGGGGCAAAGAAATTTGCTACAACTTTTGGAATTCTCTTCACCCAGAGCAGCAGGAATCGCTACGGGAGCAGCTATGAAAGAACCTAGACCATTGCCGAAGAGAATACAAAAAATAGCAACCATTGCCTACGCACGATATATGACATGTCGTTTTGATTCTTTCTAATCTACCGGTCGGCGTGGAGCTATTTATCGCCGCCGCCGCCGCCCTGACGGACCAGCAAACGGGGGTGAACTTATTGATATTTGACGCCGTTGACCGATTGTCGGTCTCATCCAAATTCGTCACAGTATACATGTGGTTCGATTACAGTGCCAGTTTAAGTCAATGAAGATCTAGTGTAAAAGAACATGGTGTAATCCCGAGCAACATCAACAACAGCTAGGTGGGATTAAAGCAAACGCGACTGAAACCAGCACCGCGGAACTTCACAAGACTATTTAGACACAAGATTTCCGAAGTATTTAAAATTGCAAAGGTAACTTGAAAACATCGATTATAACAGCACAGTTAACGACTCCAGGTATTAAACGAGCCTGCCAACCGCAAAAGCACGCTAATGCAGTTTCCCACGGAATATTTCCACCACATGCTAATTTGCATCTAGTAGTGACCAGCAGGTGAAATAGACAAGAAAATGTTGACAGAAGTGTGTGCTAATGCATTTGGCGGGACATGGTAACAGAACTGACAGTATTGTCCAGCATATGCCATATATTAGCCAACGCCAGTGGAGTAATGGCTAACGCTGTTCGATATAGCCATCCTTATGAAAGGGCAATGCCAATACTGTTGATATGTAAGGTATGCCAGTGTATATCTGACATTGGCGGGCCATTGTAACAGAGCTCACATTATTGTCCAGCATATGTCGAATATTGGCCAACATCAGTGGACTGATGGCTAATGCTGTCCGTTATAGCCATCCTTATCTCATGGCAGCGCCAACACCGGTGATACGCCGGATATCCAGGCCCATCATTGCCATCCTCTTATAATGGTACCACCGATATTGTCAGGGCATCGGATATGACGGGCCAATGTTGTTATCAATATAAATAGGTACGAACAATATTGGTTACCAATGGAATCCTCAGGGCCAGTGTTGGACGTGTTATAGAATGGCACAACCAATACCAGCCATAAGATGGCAGCGCTGGGCCTACATAGGGCTGATCTCTGCCAACTCACTGACAATATTGGCCCGGGCTCTTGTGCTGCCTGGGGTTGTCGCGCTCGAGCCTTTTTATGCTAGTGCGGTTAGCTGGTCATAGCTAATCTGCACTCGTTGACACGGCCTCAATGCTGTCACTGGTCGGTGGCGATGTGTTCGAGGCCTGCCGTAGATGTAACATCCATGTCAGGCCAGCCGAAACCCCTTTGAGCTTAGCAGCAGGGACGGCAAAAGCGGAGGGAGCGGTGCGTCTTGTCCTGCGCTTTGACGGCAGAAAGCGGAGGCATCGCTTCGTCTATCTGCCCGGCTTAGTGATACCAGTTATTCTGGAAAGAGATTTTCTTTCGAGCGAAGGCATTGTGCTTGACATGGGGGAGAACGGCTATCGCTATACAGCCAGTTGCGGAAACGATTTCTCCGGTACTTTCATGACTTTGCGCTTGCAGGCCATGGCAGCGGTAGTAAGACTTACAAGTTATGCCGTGTCGTTACCTGGCCAGGTATGAGAAAGGATATGCTGCGTTACGCCCGTACATGTCCTGTTTGCCAGGTAGCCAAGCCTCGGGCGGGGAAACCCGCTGGCATGATGAAGCCGGTAGTTAGCAACTATCCATGGCAAGTGGTCGCGTGCGATATCATGGGACCCCCCCCCCCTCGCTCCGCGCGCGGAAACCAATATATCCTGGTAATAACGGACCACTATTCCAAGTGGGTTGAGGTATTCCCCCTTAGAAAGCTTGTGTCAGAACGGATTTGGGAGAAACTGTTGAAGACATTCACTTGTTTCGCTTTTCCTTCCGACTTGATTTCAGACAATGCTTCGTATTTCGCAACCAAAGTCTTTGTTGATTCCTGTCGGGCGCTTTAAATCCGCCAAAGGAAAACGAGTCCCTACTACTCTCAGAGCAACATAACCGAGAGTGAATCGGAATGTTAAGAGTATGCTGGTCGCGACGCATGGCTGTCCGAACTGGCGTTCGCCACTAGAACAACCGTGAACAGGCCAGTGGGTATGACACCTGGTTACTTGAATTTTGGGAAAGAGATCGCTTTTCCGCTAGAAAACGCCCTACTTGACGCGGCGGAGCCCGCGCCCCCTCCGCTTATGCAGTACGCGGCAAAGCTCCGCGAGCGCCTTGAGGCAGCGCAGCGCGCGGCTCGTGAAAACCTCGATGTCGCGCGCATGGAGCAAGCGGATCAGTACAACAAAGATCGTCATCACGTCGTTTTTAACACGGGTGACTTGGTACTGAAAAGAACGCACCCGCTTAGTAACGCAGCGCGCGGTTTCACCGCGTCGCTAGCGCACAAGTGGGTTAGACCGTCTGAAGTTACGACACGGACTACGCCACTCACCTACCAGTTGCGGTTGTTGACGAACGGTGAAACCGCCGGTCCGGTGCACATCGCAGACTTGAAAGCTTACCACCTTCGCAAGGACGATAACTGCGAAGCGGTGGAAGCTCAAGGCAATGCAGCGATCTCCCCCACAGTAAGGTGTACAGGTAGCAACCCGGTTCGCAATCGACGTTATTACCTAAGGCCAAGGTAGTGCACTACTTTGTCTAACGTCTTTGCTTCTTTCAGAATGCATTCTGATAAGATTTTTCAGCAGCCAGAGAAACACCGTCGCTGGGGCGGGAAACCGCTCCCAGCGCATGGTTCAAGGTGGGGCCACTTAAACAGGGGGCACCCCCCTAGTTTGCAGTGGTTCGTGGCCCATCATCGTGACCAGCGCGGCCATGCTGGCCGTCTTCAAAGAAGCTGGCATTGGAGCCCGCTGTCCAGGCCTGGAGTACGGACCTCAGGAAGACAGGTGTGCCCGGGGCGGAAACGCCTGCTGCACAAGGATCTCGGCGCATCCAGCACGGCGCCACGTGGAAAGTGGTCAGCGGTGTAGAGTAGCAGCTCAGGGCCGCTACCAGGCGTATCCGTGGCCGAGCCCAGCTGCGCTGTGACCCCGAGGATGTGGCCGCTGCCGGAGAGGAATCAGCCGGAACAGTCCCGCCATTCCTGCTGCTTCTCCCGTCACACGGACCAGCTGAGATGGCATCCCGCCAGAGCCAGGCGACAAGCCTCCATATTTTACGCCGACCCGGGCTCGGACATGGACATGTACCAGCTGTTGGCGAAGCCCTGGTCGGACGCTGAGGGGGGGAAGATGTGCGGCCCTGAGCCACGTATCTTTAGGGCCCGTGGTGCACCGCGCATTCAAAGGCCGCGCCACTTCCCAATACTCCCTGCGCGCTGCCTGTTTCCCTCTCTCCGCTCGTTCGGGGATAACCGGTCCCGCGCGAGGGGGCTATAAAGGAAGGCACGTGCCGCCGTCTCGCTCCTCTTCGCTCCTGCTCTTCGCTCCTGGCTCTTCACTACGGAGGCGACCCGCGGTTCGCTGCCTGCCCTCCCGGACAACGACCCTGCACCGTCTTGGACGACCCCCTTCTGGACGTGAGATTAAAGATGTTTGTTACACGGCCCGCTGTGTATTTGTCTTGCGCATCCCTCGGGCAGAGGAATCGCCCACACATTGCGAATCTCTTGCTCCATCATGGTGCCAATTGGAAGTTTATTTAAAGCTATGTTTTTCTACAAAATTTGATTTTTCTAACCTTCTTGCAGCCATAGTGAATATGAAAAGTTGGTTGTAGGTCTTGTAGCGGTTGCAAATGTGCCTTGCGGAAGGAAAAATTTATTTCTCGGAGCTGGCAAGTTGAGTGAGATGGTACTGATACATTCACTAAGACTGTGCCTAAATTACAGCATATGGAGTGCCCCAAGTGTGAAATTTTGAACTTGAGGAATTATTATTAGTAGGATATAAATATGGCTTTAAGCATTTGTGTTTTTTAGCGGAAAGAGTCAGGAAAAAGAAGAAAACTGACGAATATAGTTGCCTTCACATGGGAAACATAAAAGTAACTGCATATATATATAATCTCAATGGTTTACAGATGAAATGGTAATGAAGTGAGAAAATGAAGCCATTCTTTCTGACAGTGTAAAGTGTTTACCTGAACCATGCTACTATAAAGAATTTGACTGTCATCTCAACGTTTTGTGGTTCATCTCTGTTCAAATAGATTATTTTCTAAGCCTTTGGGAGATAACAGCTGGGAAAAGTGGACTGGAAAGAGTAATGTCAGGCTAGCTTGACGAAACTCCTATCTCTCCTAGAGTCAGGAAAGAGGCTGGACAGAATGACTCAAAGTTCATAAATACAAGTTAGAGGGATATCTGTTCTCACATTTTATAGAAATTAATGGTATGCGATGAAGGTAACACAATTTGCCACGTTTTGAATATTTGTATTTTTCTTCTGGTCCCATATTGCTCTGTGTTTAATTGCCCTTAGTATGATTTTGTACTAATATGAGCATACGTCATATTCTGTTTTCTAGGCACACCATGCATGATTTTAGGAATATTCTGCCAGCAGCAACCTGCAAGTTCACAGTGTATTTTTTCATTACATTTTAGAGTCTTTATAACAATTAAGGTCTTTTTAAAAGGGATATTTTTTGTGATTTCTTTAAAGATATTCTGCGAGTCAGACTGCAGCGTGACAGCAGGGGCAACGGAAGTCCTTGATTAAAAATAAAAAAGAACAGATCAATATGACAAAGGGAAGCAGTTGAAATTTGCTCTTGATGCTCGATTTCAGAGCGGCACAAAGTTTAAATTAAGTTTTGCTCAGCGTCTTACAAGCGAGGCTGTAGAAAATTCTAATAAACGTATTTCAGATTCACGTAGCCTAAATGATATTGTTGGTCATATAGCATTATACGGATGGCCTAACTACGATTTATGTTGAATGATAAAAAATGTTTACCTGATCTTGTACTGTACAAACAAGTGCTTAATGCCATTGGACCGTGAATGAAAACATGTCAAGTTTTCATATTGATGCTTTAAATGTATTTCAAACTGACAAAACAGCCCGCAATATGACGGCACATTGTAAAATGGCATATTGTGGACTTCGTTGTATTCCTGGTTCACAAACAAACAGTACGACAAAATGACTAACACCATCATAGGAAAAAGGCAGCAAGCCGTCATACTGATGGTCTAAGTGTATTATACTTATTATTAAAGGAACAGCCATTTGAGCATGGCAACAAACTGTCATATTTACAAGTTAAGTACATCAAATCAAAACAATCAAATGCGCCATCATGTGCAAATGCTGGTCAACTGTAATATTGATGGCTTAAATGTATTCCAGGTTGACAAGTAAACATCAAAATGACCAAAAGCCCCATAAACTGAAATGATGGATAATGCTTGGAAATAGAGCTGCCAACAGGTTTCCGTCATTTTGACCAATTTTATTACAATATATATATATATATATATATATATATATATATATATACATCGTTTGCGCGTGCCTAATCCCTACTGAAAAATTGCGTATCGAGCCAAACGGCTTTTAAACGGTCCTACATTATCCTGTATAAATCTCATACCGGTGTGACCAATATGTATGTTTATACCAGATAGGTCATGTGCGTCATGAATCTCAATGCGGACGGTCCGATCCGCTATGAAGCTAATACGGGACAGACCATTATCGGTATAAACCTCAAACAGGACGTACAAGTCCGGTATGGATACAAGACAGGGTGGAGCAGTCCTGTATTGAGCTCATATACAGGACAGGTCATGTCCGTTTTAACTGAAACCAGACAAACCCTAGTGCAGCGGTGGCGTGGAGTGCAGCGGTGCCGTAATGGTAGAACATCCGCCTCGCATGCATAGGACCAGGGTTCAAATCCTGATGCCGCGCAATTCTCCACCGGATTAAAAAAAAAATCCGCGTGTCGATGGAATTGCATAAACAGGTTTGGGGTGCAACCTGATGCCGATGACACCTCCCGCACTGCACTCCCTCGCCAGAGCAGGAGTTTACCGCCCTGGTGCAGTATTTGGCCGCCACCACTCATGATAAGCTCCATAAAACCCCGGCCCTCAGTCATCAGCGGCTGCGGAAAAATTGCCCACGGCGGCGGTCAGACCTGTGACGCAGCAGGGGGTGCTAAGAAATGGCTCCGCTGAACAGGCCGCCATTGGAAACTGACCCTGGCAATGTTTAACGTTAGAAGCCTAGCTAGTGAAGCTAGTTTAGCAGTGCTGTTAGAGGAACAAGGGTGTATGAAAAGGGATGTCATAGGGCTTAGTAAGGTTAGGAGGCCGAATGAGGCATATACTGTACTGAAGGATGGGCATGTACTGTGTTATCGAGGCTTACCAGAGAGGCAACAACTAGGAGTAGGTTTCCTTGTCAATAAGTATATAGCTGGTAATATAGATGAATTCTATAGTATTAATGATAGAGTGGCAGTCACCGTAATTAGGCTTAATAAGCGGTATAAACTGAAGGTTGTACAGGCCTATGCACCTACATGTAGTTATGATGACCAGGCAGTTTAAAGCTTCTACGAAGATGTAGAATCGGCAATGCGAAGTATACTGTACTAATGGGTGACTTTAATGCCAATGTAGGGAAAAAGCAGGCAGGAGGCCAAATGGTAGGTGACTATGGCACTGGTTCTAGGAATAGCCGGAGGGAGTTACAAGTTCAGTTTGTAGAGCGCAATAACTTAAGAATCATGAATACCTCCTTCAGCAAACGGAAGAACCGGAAATGGACATGGGATAAGTCCTAACGGGGAGACTAAAAATGAAATCGACTTCATAATGTGTTCAACCCCTGCCATTGTGCAAGATGTAGAGGTAATCGGGGAATTGCGATGCAGTGACCACAGGATGGTGAGGTCCCGAATTAACGTAAATCTGAACAAAGAACGCCACAGATTAGTAAGAAAGAAACCCATCAACAAATTAGCAGTAAGGGGGAGGGCTGCAGAATTCAGGATCTCACTACAGAATAGATATTCAGCTCTAACCAAGGATGGCGACATCACCCTAGAAGCAATGAAAAATAATTTCAGAGATATCGTTACTGAGTGTGTGGTAGAAGAAGGCGGTATGATAGAGAGGATACCGGTAAGCTGTCTAAGGAGACGAAATGTTTGATTAAGAAACGCCAGAGTATGAAAGCTACCAATCCAACCTACCAGATCGAATTGGCCGAGATATCAAAGCTAATCAATAAGCGCAAAGTGGCCGATATAAGAAAGTATAACATGGAGAAAATTGAGCATGCTGTAAAGAAAGGGGGAAGCCTTAAAGCGGTAAAGAAATTGGGTAAGGCAAAAACCAGATGTATGCGATAAAGGACAAGGCGGGCAACATTATCACGAACATGGACAAGATAGTCAAAGCAGCCGAGGAGTTCTATACAGATCTCTACAGTAGCCAAAGTAGTCAGGACCGTAACGAGATTAGCGGCAGGGAGAAACAGTCAGACTTTCCACCAGTGACTAAGGACGAGGTCAAGAAAGCATAAGAAACTATGAAAAGAGGGAAATCGGCTGGAGAGGATCAGATAACTACAGATTTGCTGAAGGACGGGGGGGGGGATATCGTGCTAGAAAAACTGGCCACCCTATATACGCAGTGCCTGGTGTCATCAACGGTACCGGAACCATAGAAGAATGCAAACAAATCCTCATTCAAAAGAAAGGGGACTCTAAGGACCTTAAAAATTACAGATCAATCAGCCAACTGTCTGTCACGTATAAGGTATTTACTAAGGTAATCGCTAATAGAATCAGGACAACCTTAGACTTCAATCAAGCAAAGGATCAAGCAGGTTTTCGGAAACGGTACTCTACTATCGATCATATCCATACCATCAGTAAGGTGATAGAAAAATGCTCGGAATATCACCAAACCTTATACATAGCATTCATTGATTACGAAAAAGCATTTGACGCAGTTGAAACATCGGCAATGATGCAGGCATTGCGAAATCAGGCGGTAGACGAGCCGTACGTGAAAATGATGGAAGATATATATAGTGGCTGCACAGCAACCATAGATCTGCATAAAGAAAGTAACAAAATTTCCCTAAAAAATGTGTTAGGCAAGAAGACACAATTTCCCCAGTACTATTCACTGCTTGCTTAGAGGAAGTATTCAGAGACTAGGAATGGGAGCAGTTAGGGATAAGGGTAGGTGGAGAATACCTCAGTAATCTGCGATTTGCTGATGACATTGCCTTGCTAAGCAACTCGGGGGATGAACTGTAATTAACGATTGATGACCTAAATAGGAAAAGTAGAAATGTAGGGGTGAAAATAATATCCAGAAGACTAAGGTAATGTTCAACAGCCTCGGGAAGGAATAGCAGTTTACATGAGGCAGCGAAGTGCTGGAAGTAGTAGGCGAATATCTCTACTTAGGACAGGTAGTAACCGCAGATCCGGACCATGAAAAGGAAATAACAAGAAGAATAAGATTGGGATGGAGCGCATTTGGCAAGCACTCGCAGATTATGACTAGCAGCTTACCGGTATCGCTCAAGAGGAACGTATACAACAGTTGCATCTTACCTGTACTCACCTATGGGGCTGAAACGTGGAAGCTAACCAAGAGAGGTCTACTTAAGTTCAGGACAACCCAGAGGGCTCTGGAACGAAAAATGGTAGGGGTAACATTAAGAGATAGGAAGCGTGCAGAGTGGGTCAGAGAAATAATTCAAGTCACCGACATTCTAGTGGAAATTAAAACGAAGAAATGAACATGGGCAGGACATGTAGGGCGAAGAGAGGATACCCGATGGTCGCTTAGGGTAACCAACTGGATTCCAAGGGAAGTAAAGCATAGCAGGGGGCGGCAGAAAGTTAGGTGGGCGGATGAGGTTAAGAAGTTCACAGGGGTCAAGTGGATGCAGCTAGCACAGAGCGGTGTTAAGTGTAGAAATATGGGAAAGGCCTTTGCCCTGCAGTGGGTATAGTCAGGATTATGGTGATGGACAAACCCTACATGAATGAAACTGATACGGGACAGAGTATTTCCGATTCTCAAAAAATTAAGGCGTATCGTGAAGCTCAACCATAATACCCACATAAAAGTATGCCGTGCTAAAAACATGAAACCATACATATTGTTACGAAGCGGCAAGCCGATGAAGACAGGAGACAACAGGAGACAGAACATGACCGATGGCGATGGTAGATGACGTTTAATGAATGTTCGCGGGCCTAGCGCGAGCGCTCCTGCCCGCGCCACTGCCCGCTTCTTCTTCCTTGTCGTCCGAAACATGACCCGGGGCCACCGAGCGATCGTCCCGATCGTGGACGAGGAAGTTTAGCGATGTTAATGATTTTATGGCATGATGATGGGCGTGTCTGGATGCTTGAAGAAGAAGAAGGAAGAATAGAACGGCTTGCCGGTACGATGTCTGATGCGTGGGTGATCCGCCTCCCTTGGAGCTGTCAACCATCCTTCACCAGAGTCCATGGGACCGATGGCTCGAGGTCAAGTCGGGCAGCTTGGGCGGAGGTGGCGTGTTCGTGTCCATCGGTTCCTTCGGGTCATTCGGGTCTTTCGGGTCCTTCATCTCGGTTCTGATTGGTATGTCTGTTCTCCTTGTCTTCAGGTCCGGGCTGGGGGCTGGGCGGTGGCAGTTGTTCAGGTCTGGGCTGGAAGGGCTGCGGCGAAGCTGCTCGGCGATGTCCCTGGGCCCTCGGTGATGGTCCCGGCTTGAAGATGGCGTCGATGCTCCAAGGCGAGGATGGGGATGCCGTACGCCATAACCTCCAACTAAATGTTAAGAAGCGGCAAGCCGATGAAGACAGGAGACAGAACATGACCGATGACGATGTAATGAATGTTCGCGGGCCTTTCGCGAGCGCTCCTGCCCGCGCCACTGCCCGCTTCTTCTTCCTTGTCATCCGTAACAATATTATAGATTGTTTTACTGAGAGCAAGCAGGAGAGGAGGAAAATACTCTTACCAGATTTCTTGCGCCGGCCCATTGTTGACTGTACCGAGTGGGCTGTGCATTCGCACGTTTAATTTATAGCAGAGCGGCCTTGCACCTCGGTATATTGTCGATTGAGACTTAAATACTGTGAGCCTTACACGGATCTTCTTTCATTTGAACATACCATGATCTTCTTCTTTCTTTTGTACATACCATCGTCATCGTCCCGCGGCGCCGGCTCCAGCACGCGCCTGGGTTCACCATTAGATTAAAACGCTCTTTGCCTGCCGTCACAACTTTAGCGTCTCGACCTGGCCTTCTTTCACAAGTGGTGGAGGTGAAATTTGATCCCCTTGCTGCCTTGTGCCCTGCCTCTCGCTGGAGCTACGTTCCGGTCGCCATTTGGCAGCAACCACCATCGTTATGTAAACCGAGAGCAGTCCCGACCCGGCCGGACCCTCTACCTCGGCTACACCGCCGCCTCCCATTGTGTACCACTGTGCCTACACGACAACGCGACCCGCCGCTGCTCGCCGGTCGTCGCGACGAGGACGTGGATGACTAGCTTGACACTTACGAACGCTTCAGTGCCTACAACCGGTGGGATGACGCTTTAAAATTCCTCAACATTTCCTTTACCTTATTGAGGTCGTGAGGAATTGGTTTATCAACCGCGAGCCCCACACCACTAACTGGCCCACCTTCAAACAGCAGTTCCGCCAAAACATCGCCGACCCGGCAGTTCGGACTGAGATCGCGAGGAACAAGCTCGCTTCCCGTCTTCAAGGTCCCGATGAGTCGTATGCGTCTTACATAGAGGCCATACTTGCACTTTGCCGGCGTATTAGTCCCACCATGCCTGAACCTGAACGCGTGCACCATGTCATGAAAGGAATCAATTCTGTGGCTTATAACACCCTACTTGCCCAGACTCCATCATCTGTTGATTTCAATATTACGACCTGTCAACGCCTCGAACAGCTGCAGTCCTCGCGATTGCAGCACGGCTTCTCTACTGGCCCCCCTCTACTGACTTCGATCTACGAGCCCTAATTCGAGCGATTATCCGCGGGGAGCTCCAAGCCTTGAGCCCTTTCTGCCGGCACGGGTGTGATCACTCTTCTTCTAATGACGCCAGCCTCCGCACCATCAGTAAAGAAGAATCAGCAACTATTACCCACCCTGTCGCACCTGACCCTCCTGCACCTCGTACAGCGCCGACTTATGCTCACGTTGCTGCATCCCCTCCTCCTTTTGTTCCCCCCTCCATGACAAGCACCGCCCTACAACCACATCAACGCCGTGACGACGGCTCAGCCTATGCCGCCCTATTACGCACCTTGGCGCCCCTCTCGCCCAGTGTGCTACTACTGTGGAATCAGAGGACATATTTCCCGCTTCTGTCGTCGACGTATTCAGAACGAGCGGCGTGGTTACGACGCCTTCGAAAGTGACGTACCCTCATATTATCAGCGACGATCTATTCCTAGCCCACCTCGTCGATCCTCTCCACCACCGGTATCCTCGTCTGAACCAAATGGCGCCCATGTATCCCGACGCCGGTCCCTTTCCCCATACCGCCGCTCTGTTTCTCCACTTCAACCAGCAACAACTATTCCTGTCCGTCATTCGAAAAACTAAGCGATGCAGTTTCCGGAGGCGAAACTGCACTCTGCGAACTTACCAAAAGTCATCCTCATCGCCCGTACAATATGATTTCAGTTTTAGCTGAAGGATTACCGGTCGAAACTTTGATTGACAGAGAGGCTGCAATTTCTGTTATTCGAGCTGATTTGTGCCACCGTTTGCGCAAAGTAACGACCCAGTATGATGGACCTGAACTTCGTGGAGCAAATGACGTCCCTTTACATCCTTCAGCAAAGTGTACAGTTCGAATTGTTATAGACGGCGTCCGCCATCATGTGCAGTTGGCTGTGCTTTCACCGTGTGCGCATCAGATGATTTCTGGATGGGATTTTTTGTCGACCGCGTCAGCGTTAATTTCTTGTGGTGACCGTGTCATTCATATGACAGACAGTGATTTTTCATCTGACATGTATGAATGACGTCATTCCCTCATTGCCGCAGTTGACGCTGTATTGCCTCCACAGTGCGAAAAACTTGTTACCGTTGTTTCGGAACACAACACTGATGGGGATGTACTTATCGCACCATCTCATCGTCATCTTGCACGTGGAATCGCCTTCCCATCAAGTCTTGTCCGATTCCGCAGCGGCTCAGCGATAGTAGCTGCCACGAACACATCCCGTAAATCCCTCGTGCTGACTAAAGGAACTTCCCTGCCATCTGTGCCAACGTCGCAAGCGGCCGACGTCTTCGCCCGCTGGCCTCCTACAGCCTTTTCCATGTCCCATCACGCCATTCGACGTAGTCGGCATCGACTTATATGGTCCCCTACCTCTCTCCGATGGTGGTAACCATTGGATTATAACAGCTGTCGACCACCTTACACGCTACGCTGAGACAGACCCTGTATCGACTGGTCCGCCGAAGAGGTAGCTAATTTTTTTTTTGCGATCGATTGTCCTGCGTCATGGCGCTCCACGGGTGCATGTAAGTGACCCCGGGACGGCCTTCTTATCGACGGTCGTTGCCGAAGTTCTTCACGCGTCATCCACTCTTCATAAGACAACCTCAAGCTACCATCCCCAGACTAACGGTCTGACTGAGCGATTTCATCGCACTCTATCCGATATGATATCCATGTACATCACACCGGATCACCGAAATTGTGACACTATTCCACCATTCGTCACATTCCCCTATAATACAGCAGTACAGCGAACTACCGGTTACTCTCCGTTTTTCCTCGTTTTTGGCCGTCCTCCCACTACAATGCTCGACACTTCCTTCTTCTCTACGCCCGACTACTCCTCATCAGTACCAGCCCAGCTCTTATCCCGTGTGGCCAGATGCCGTCATCTTGCCCGCCTCAACACAGAAGCGCGCCAGGAAGACCGCAAGAGTCGCTACGATTCTACGCATCGTGCGGTCTCTTTTCGGTCCGGTGACAAAGTCCTGCTTTACACACCACTGCGCGCCCCGGGCCTTAGTGATAAATTTCAGCGTCGCTATCTTGGTCCCTGCAAGATCATAAACCAAACTTCCCCCGTGAACTACCAAGTCACACCTGTTGATCCCCCAGCCGATCGACGCTACCGTGGAACTGAAATCGTTCATGTCTCCCGCTTGAAGCCGTTTGTGCGCCGCGGTGCATCGGTTGGTTAGGAGCGGCCAGCCTAGCCGCTTCCGACGCCCCGGGACGATTGTGTGAGCCTTACACGGATCTTCTTTCATTTGTACATACCATGATCTTCTTCTTTCTTTTGTACATACCATCGTCATCGTCCCGCGGCGCCGGCTCCAGCACGCGCCTGAGTTCATCATCAGATTAATACGCTGACACGGCGTACCTTGCCTTGCCGTCACGACTTTGGCGTCTCGACCTGGCCTTCTTTCACAATACCTTGATTAGCGCCCCTTTTACTGTTAATGTCATCGGGATAGCAATGCTTAATCGTGGACTGCACTAACAATCAAGGAAATCGCAGGATGATTGCCGAGAGCGTATACGGGAAGAATGCAACGACTGTCCGAGTGCGGCTGTAATATATTTCTGCTTCACCGCTTTTTAATCTATCCTGATTTAATTCACCTATGAACGTTTTGCGTAAGCCATACAGACTTAGTACCAATGACGGACTCACGAATATGATGCCCATTTTACTTCATCCGCCGCAGTAAACACGCCCGCCGGGCAGGCCTTGCCTCCCGTAAGCCCTCCGCGCAAACGATGCGGTGGACCTCTTCCGCCAGCGGAAGAAGAGCTTGCTAAAATCTGTTCTTCACTTAAACAATAAGCCGACAGCAAAAAAAGAACATCCTTCTTGTGGATTTCCGACTGACACAATGGGATCGGCAGTAAGGCAGTTTCATGAGAGACCATTTACTCTAGCGTTGAGCAATTACAAAGCGCTGGCGGATGCGCCTTCGTTGCGAAACAATTTAGGCCTAGCGACAACTAGGGAGTAGCGCTCGGTGAGAGTGCCGTTGTCCACCGTGCCAGCAGGCGGCGCGGCTTTCGTAAGCGCTGCTGTATGTGGTGCGAATTTGTCGTCTTCGTTCATCGTGCAGCTGAGAGCACACGTTTTTCGACGTTTTGCTCAACAATACGTCGTGCAAACGAGGCTGCTACGACATACGGGACGGGATAATAATAATAATAATAATAATAATAATAATAATAATAATAATAATAATAATAATAATAATAATAATAATAATAATAATAATAATAATAATAAACGAGTTCATAGGAAGGGAAAGGCGCAGATACGATGTTGTTGCACCGCATAATGAACAAGACTGCATAAAAACGTCGACGGATGGTACTTTAGACCCTACTTCTTTTATGTGCTGTTCTTGAACTGTGGTTTAACTAGAAAGTGCACATTGCTGAAGGAAAGCTCAATCGTATATTGAAATGGGTCCCACTTCACGTTAAATCAATGTGGCGATGACTATAAAACATCTTTCGTCATATCTGTATTCCGCAATTGGTAGCTGCCACTACGGTTCATTTGCTGTGTGTTCGTGTGCACAGCTACCATTGCGATTATAAAATATAATTAAAAATACATGTATTGTGAAAGAGCAACAGATACATCCTCACAGTTATGTCTGACGAGCTCTGCCTGCCGAAGCGGAGCGCAGTCTGTCGCCGTCGTCCCGGCCGTAACTGCTGTTTTCAACAGCTCCCGCCATGCCAAACGGATGGTATACGGTTTGCTCGAGCGCTCAAAGCACAAAAGAGCACGAAGGTGACAGCTTTCCCGAGCACCGCAAAATAGCACGCTTACACTGCCACATCGCAGCATCAACACGCATAGCACAGTGCAAGATGGCGTCGAGAGGAGTCAGAGCGAACGTTCCCAGTTTGGCTCATACGGGGCGCCACCATCAAACTAAGATGGCTGCGCCCAGGCATCGAAACTAAAATCTTCCATACGTTACAACATTTCTGTATATGTGGAAAATATGAAGCCGTGGATGTGCGCGCTAGCAAGTACATATGCGCATCGCGTTGCTTTTGCGTGTGCAACAGTCGCTGCAGCTTGTACGATCTTGCGGTGCATCTTTATATCTTCGACTGAAGATGTGCCACCTTCAATGCGAAAGTGTAAGCAAGATTGTAGCGATTCGTTAGCGAGGATAAAAATACGGTCGGGAATGAATCACATCGCTGGCAGTCGAAATACGCACAGATTAGCCGGACATCGGCCGTCGCTTCCTTGAGTGTTTACGTATGCAAAACACTTGGTTGGAAGTGAAAATGGCAGGTTGTCTAATCATCAAGACGGAATGTAGGCTGCATGTCGCGATGCGCCTGCGGGGGCGCTTGCACCTGCGAGAGAGCGCGCGGCGCACGCTGTGAAGGCAGCGAGCTCAGCCGCCGGCGTTCCAGGTTGTGCTTTTCCGCCACAGATGGCGCTGCCCACCAGGAGCAGCGCCATCTGTGCTGCCCATCGGTGCTGCCCATTAGGAGCAGCACCATTACATAATTTATAGCCGAGTCATTTAAAAGTGACGATAGGGTAATCTCCGCAATTCAAGAAGCAACACAAGGTAGCAGAATTCAAAGAAGCTTAGAACTGACCAATCTAAACTGTAAAAAAGCAGAAAAAAATATTCCTAAATACCAATCTACAGGAATAGATGAAATTCCGATCAAGCTGAATAATGAACTTGGTCCAAAAAGTACGAAAACGTTGTTAAAAGCTCTGGAAACAATCATAACGAATAAGCGAATTCCGGACATTTGATTTATAAAAAGGAAGGAGAAAGGCCGCACATAAAATCCTAGAGGCCGATTACCATAACATCTGTTATGTACAGGTTGGCCATGCGGAGAGAGAGAGAGAGAGAGAGAGAGAAAAAACTTTATTTCGAAAAGAAAAAGAAGAAAAGAAAATAGGGGGGGGGGGGCAGTGAGTGGAGTCTTCATTTCAAGACCCCAGTGGCCTGGGCTGCCGCTCTTGCCTGAGTTACCAGCCTACGCTGGGTCTCTAGATCATAGCATTGCAGAGTGGCCTCTCACTGCGCCTCCGAATGGTGCATGTTTATGTGAGGAGGTTTGGGGCCTGTGCACCCCCATGTGACGTGGTAGGCGGTGGGCTGGTCGTTGCACCAAGGGCATATGTCTGTGTGGTGTTCTGGGAACATTATGTTGTATTGATGTAGGTTGGGGTAAGCGTTGGTTTGGAGCTGTCTCCATTCCCGCGTTTCTTGTGCATTTAGTCCCTTGTGTGGATGGGGATAAATCCTACGTTGTTCTCGTAGGTACTTAAGTCGCGCGCCGTAAGTCGCTGGGACAGGAATGCTGGTTGTGAGATCGTGATTGGTGGCCGCTCGGTTTGTGTGACCTCGAGCTAACCTATCCGCGACCTCATTACCTTCCAATCCAGAGTGCCCCGGAACCCAAGTGATCTGATGTTTGAGCTGAGAGTTTGTAGCCAATGGGTTAGTTGTGCAGCGAGCTAATGTTGTAGGTATTCTGCCTGCAAGAAGGAGCCGACACGACGGTTGTGAGTCGGTGATTACGAGAAGCTCTCGATTGGTCGCGTCTTCGTGGGTAATGGCCAGCACGATCGCCTCCACTTCCGCTTCAGCGATAGTACAGTGCGGGATGGACAGTCTGGAGACTTCTGTGTACGAAGAGCCCACCACCACGGCTGCTGCTGCGTTCGATGTATGCTCGTATAGAGCGGCATCCACATAGACAGTTCTCGGACTGTGTTTCGCTGCATACTTAAGATAATTCACTCGGGCGTGTCTTCTGCCTTCGCTGTGGACTGGAGACATGTCCTTTGGGAGCGGGGCCACATATACTCTGGCCCGGTACGGAAAAGGAATATTAGTCGTTGACTGTATAGCTTGTACGTCCGAAGGATAGCCAACGCGCTCGAGAATGAGCCGGCCTGTCTCAGTTGACAGAAGGCGTTCCCTTTGGGACACGAGGACAGCCTCTTGAATTTCTTCAAATGTGTTGTGCAGTCCAAGAGCTTCCAATTTGACGTTGAAGGTGTATGGTGGGAGGCCTAACGCGTTCCTGTAAGCTGCACGTATCATTGCGTTTACTTTCTTGAGATATCTTCGGAGCAGGGCGAGGTAAGGTAGTCCATAGGAGAGGCGACGGATGACCAGCGCCTGCACCAGACGAATCGTGTCTTCTTCACGCATGCCTTTTCTGTTTCTGGCCACCCGGCGGATCATTTGAGAGATCTGCTGTGTTGTATTCTTGAGGAGGTGGAGCACGTGGTCTACTTTTCTATCGCTTTGGAGCCAGAGACCCAGGATTCGTATGAGTGGCACTTCCCGGATTGGGACCCCATGCAGGAGGATGCTAAGATTGCCTGGTGATGTATAGTGGTACCTAGTATGCGGATGACTTCAGATTTACCTGGGGAGCATTGGAGCCCGCATCGAAAGGCCTCTGTTTCCACGCAGGTTGCGGCTGTTTGAAGTGTTTATTCTGTCTGGCCTAGAGAGCCGGTGGTTGTCCACATCGTAATGTCATCAGCATACAATGCAGTATGCAATGTTCGGAACCTGTTGCAGAGCCCTTGCGATTCTAATCATGGCGATGTTGAAGAGGAGCGGGGAGATGACCGATCCCTGTGGCGTCCGCTTCAGGGTCCGTGTAGATGCGGATTGCGATTTAGAGGGGCCTATGAGGTTCCGAAGGATTGTCCAAGTACGGGACGTTCCCAGCGTTCCTCTCAATGACTCGCAAAACTTTTGTCAATTTTGTTGTGCTAGGTTGGTGGCATATGTCTGGGCTTCTTCCGTACGAGCTGCGCAATCCGCACACGGAGAAGTCTATTTAGGCGCTGTCTTTTCCATCGCCTCACAAGGCGGCTGCGCTTCTGCCATAGCTTGAAAAGATGGCGGTCTACCGCTGGGGCTTCCAGTGTGCGTTGTATTATTTCGGTGGCTTTCTTGTGTGCTTGTCTGATGTCTTCGCTCCAGTCCTGTATGGACTGGAATGGACCTGATGAGACGTATGCGTTGCGGAATTTGGGACAATCGGTGATGTGGGCAGCGCCCAGATCCCTCCGGATTTTGATAGATGATATGGATGCGCTGAGTATGCAGTGGTCACTTCCCAGGGTTTCTTCTAGGTTCGTCCATGTAGCCTCAGCAACGTTCTTGATAAGTTTGAGGTCCGGGCAGGAGTCACGGGTGACGCTGTTGCCTTTCCTTGTCGGATATAGAGGGTCGGTGAGGAGTTCCAAGCCGAGGGCTTCTATTTCTCGCGCAGCTGTCACTCCTCTGGCTGAGTTTGACTGGTACCCCCAGTCCCGGTGGGGCGCGTTGAAGTCGCTGGCCACGATAAGCTGATTTGCTTGCGCCAGGTGGGTGGTTCGGAAAGGAGGTTGGTGAAGTCGGCCTTTTCGGGTCGTGGCGGCTTGTACATGTTGATGACGAATGTACTCTTTCGGCCTTGTTTGTTAGGCACTATCTCTATCGCTAAGTGCTCAATGTCCGGTTCGGATAAGGAGTGCTCGATTACAGTAACGGCGTTTGCGACGAGGATTGCAACCGACTGCATGTGGGGTTGGCGGACCGTGTAGTAGCAGTCTAGCGTCGGTGACCTGTCGGCTCCTACCTCTAGCAAACAGATGATGTCAGGTCTGATGAGGGTGGTGCAGAGATATTGTTTCAGCAAACCCTGTTTTCGTCTGGAACCCCTAGAGTTCCATTGCCAGATTTCTATGTGTTCGATGTTTGGGCTACGGTGCGGGGTGCCAACGGTTAAGGGACGCTAGGCCACCTGACTGCTAAGGCCCATACTGAGTTCGAGCGCGGATTTTGTCCGAAGGTTCGTGGAAAATAGAGCACGACTCATGTCCTGCATTATGATTCGACGGGCGACCGGCGGCAGCACAGGGGGCACACTTAGTGTTGGGGTCCCGGACGGAGCGAGGGCAAGCCGCCAAAGCATGTGACCCCGCTCAGCGGGTACAACACGCCTTCGAATGATCATTCTTGAGCTTGCACTTCTTCAAAGCGTGGCCATATTGCGCACAAAAAGTGCACACGGGAAGGTGCAGGTCCTCACGGACCTCGACGGAAGTCCGGCCGATAGTTACACGACGCGCCGCATAGAGACGGGCAAAAGCGGGTGGGTCCGTTTCAATAACATCAACAAACTGTCCAGAGCGCTGAGCAAAAGAGAGCCTGACCTTACAGGAAGAAAGGTCCAGATGAAGAGCGTGGTTCCGATGATTGAGTGCCGCGATGAGCTCCTCTGGCCTTATATCGGGGTCAGCCCCAGTAAGTAGTACGTGCGGATTCCGCTGCTTGGGGATTCGGACTTTCACGGAGTTCCGCGTTGCCTCGATCCGTGAGATTGCAGACTTCAGAAGGTCGAGGTAATCAGGGTCTCTGTAGGTAACCGTCAGGGCGCGATGAGAGGCCCTGAGAGTAACAGCACCGATTCCCTCAACTTCAGGATCGATGTTCGCCTTGAGCAGAGCCGCCACCTTGCTGCCAACGTTGTCCAAGGATGCAACAGAAGTTAGCAACATCTGGTGCAGCTGAGGATCCGGGCTGGAGTCTCCAGACTGAGGAGGCCTGAACGGATGAGAGGCCGCAGTAGGAGCTGCAATGGCAGCGCCTCCATGTTGATGAAATTCTGAAACGCCGCTCAACGTGGCAGCATACGTCTGAGGGACCTGCGGTTGCCGCCTCACGTCGCAGAGGTCCGCCGCAGTAGTGGTGTCCTGGGTAGTCCCGCAAGCAAGCTGCATTCGGAGGACACTCAGCTCATGCTCTCGTGCCGCCAAAGAGGTCCGGAGCATATATGAATGATTCAGCTCAGCGACCGCACACGCAAAGAAGGGCGCAGTGTGTCAGTACAGAGTACCGACCAGAGGCAAAAGGACTGCCCTGGTTCCAGGACCAATCTTGTTATCTTTGTCCAGAATTGCCGCAACGATCTGCTCATGGACCCTCATGGCGTCCGTGTCTGTGCCAAACTCGAAGCGGTTAGATTGCGGCGACTCCGAGTCCGCAGTTGTCCGCGGCGGAAGGCCCAGCAGCCCCGAAAGCTCAGAGATGTCGGGTTCCAACTGGAGACAGGCGGAGGTGAAGGCAGGGTGGGACTCACGAAGTGCACTAGGAGGTGCAAGGACCCTGGGGTGGTACGAAGTCTGGTCCGCGGCGGTGTTATGAGCCGCCCGACATAAGGATACGTCGCACAGAGACGGTGGGCTGCCTGGAGTAGCCTCGTCGGCCATGGCCAAACAGGCAGCCGGTAGGCCTAACCAGCCAGCAGCCAGAGACCAGAAAGGTAAAAAAAGCGATCCAAAGGCACGGTCCGCCAGGAACGAGACCACTCGGAGATTCTCCCAGGTCTTACCGGGCTCCTCCGGGTAACGTGGGTACCAGGACACCCGGAAGTTAATATAAAAGCGAAGTAGCAAGAGAAGCGAAAAGAACCGCCTGTCAGCCAGCCATCTTCGTCTCACGAGGCCATGCAGGCGGTGAAGTGAAAGATGCAAGCATGGGTAGAAATTAACAAGATACTCGGAGAACTTCAGACCGGCTTTAGAAATTGTAGGCGCTTAGATGATAGCCTGTTCGTGCTTTCCCAATGTATCGAAATATCTAAAGCGGAAAATAAATCTGAATTTGGCCTTCCTGGACTTAAAACGGGCGTACAACAACGTATACAGGGAACTCCTGTGGAACATTTTAAAAGAAAGTATCGGTTATGAGATAATAGAGTTGCTACAGGAAATATACCGGGATAACGAAGTATAAATTACATGGGAAGGGATAAGAAGTGCGGAAGATGTCAAAGTACGCAAAGGATGAAGACAGGGCTGTCCTCTATCAGCGCTGCTGTTCATGCTTTATATGATAAACCTGGAACGGAGGATACAAGACCGTAACCTAGGTTTTAACCTGTCATATAGATTAGGTGGAAAGGCGGTAGAGCAGTGCCTCCCCGGTTTGATGTATGCAGACGATATTGTGGTGCTAGCTGAGAGTCTGGAAGAATTGCAAACTCTAGTTAAGTACTGCGGAGACGAAGGGGACGCTCTAGGCTTCAGTTTTAACGCAGTTAAGTTGGCTCTGATAATATTCAACTGCGCAAATGATCAGGGTCTTAAAATAAAAGGCCATGAAATACCCAGTGTAGCAGAATATAAATATCTGGGGGTATGGGTAAACGAAGGATTGGCATACATTGGAAAGCATGATCAATAACTTGAGGCCAAAGGGCGAAGAAATGCCAGGATGATGAAGCATAGGACATTGTGGGGATACAACAGGTATGAGGTTTGGGGGGTATTTAGAAAGGAATTATGGTGCCCGGACTTACTTTCGGAAATGCGGTTTTGTGCCTAAAATCAGAGGTACAGTCGACATTAGAAATAAATCAGAGAGCCGTTGGACGATTAGCACTAGGTGCCCACGGCAAAACCACAAATGAGGCAGTACAGGGAGATATGGGCTGGGCATCTTTCGAAATACGGGAGGCTCAGAGTAAAATATTATGTGAGGAACTCCTGAAAAAATTGGACAATAACGGATGGGCAGTTAAAGTATTTAAATACCTGTACTTAAAAAGCGTTGACTCACAATGGAGGAAAAGAACTAGGAAACTAACTAGTAAGTATGCTATTCACAAGGACGGAAAAATAAAGAGCATTAAGCAACAGGTGAAAAACACACACGGTAAAAATTGAGTAAATGCTATGGAAAAGAAACAGAGTGTGGAATTATACAGAAAGTAGAAAATGCAGATCAGGAAGGAAGCTTTCTTTGATAACTCAAGAAGCAGTGCCCGACTTTTTGAAGCTAGATTAGGGTGCCTTAGAAAGCGCAGCTACAAAAAGAAATTTAACAATCAAGATGACGCATGTGCTGTATGTGGTAACTCCAGTGAAACAATTGACCATATTATACTCGAATGTAATGGTATCCATCCCGAAGTTGATGCAGGTGCAGTCACTGTGCCTGATGCTCTGGGGTTTAGAGATACCAGCGGCCGGGTGAATAAACCGGCGGTGGAAACTAGCAAAAAACGACTGGAAGATTGGTGGCTTAAAAGCAGAGAAGTGACATAATGGTATTATTGTAGAAACAAAAATTTAATAAACTGAATGGTGGTTCAGTTAACCAAAAAAATTAATATTTAAGATATAGGAAGAAATATGACCATGATATATACTGCTACCACCCCGTTTCAAAAGGGACACTCCTATATTCCATCCATCCATACATCCATCCATCCATCCATCCAACCAACCAACCATCCATCCATCCTCCATCCATCCATCCGTCCGTCCGTCCGTCCGTCCGTCCGTCCGTCCGTCCGTCCGTCCGTCC
>JAJIZL010028654.1:86156-135175 GCA_023969395.1 Amblyomma maculatum
TCCGTCCGTCCGTCCGTCCGTCCGTCCGTCCGTCCGTCCGTCCGTCCATCCATCCATCCATCCATCCATCCATCCATCCATCCATCCATCCAGCGCCATCTACTGCTACTGCTACCACCCCGTTTCAAAGGGGACGCTCCTATATTCCATCCATACATCCAGTGCCATCTGCGAGACCCATCTTGTGGATCTAGAAGATCCGCCGTTTATAGAAGGCTACGTCTGGGAAGGGTGCAACAGAACGAGAACGGAAAAAAAGGATGGATTGGTAGGTATGTTGATGCACCATGGAACTAATTGGCAAAGAATAAAATCATTCAAAATTAAAGTTGGGCTGGTTGGTAATTTCTTGTTGGAATTATTTTGTAGCGGTTAAAACACGGACAGAAAGAATACTAGCAGGCGTCACTTGTGTTTAATGTTCTTTGTGTCCGTATTTTTACCGCTACAAAATGATTCCAACAATAAAATCATCTTGTAAAGAACATATCTGGGTATCAGGAACAATTGCCGGTATAAGGACATGGCTAGTGGTAGTTTTTTTAGGAACAGAACACCAATGCAGGCAAGAAAACAAAGATCTTGTTGAATGTCTCAGTGACGATATAAGCCAGTTTGGAGACGGTGCCGATATTATTCTTCTGGGGGACATGAACGGCCACATCGACGATCTGGATGGATACACGGATTGTAACGGGAAGCTAATGCTAGATTTCTGTAAGTGATACGATCTAGTTATAGTAAATAGAGAAACAAAATGCCAAGGCCAAATCACGTGGTAATTCCGCAACAGGCAGACGACCATTGACTACTGTCCAATATCGCAGGGAATTTATAGCAAGGTCACAAAAATAGAAATAGACGAAGAAGGGGAGTGTAGTCTGGGAAGTGATCATAAACGTATTAGTCTGCACATGGGGCCCTGGATGAAAAAAGAAATGGAACTTAGGCAAAAAGTAAACGCTAAATTAAACTACGATCAAATAGCGCAGATAGCAGCAGGCTTAGAGGAAGCAATAGAGAAAATCCCCATGGAAGACTGTGATTATGAACAGGTAGAACTACTCATAAGTAGGAAAATTAAGGAAGGTAAAGCAGCAAACCGCGTGAATGGAAAGAGGAAGCCACGGAGCTGGTGGAATAAGGAAATCCCCTATTTCAAAAACCAGCGTCTCCAGTGCGAAACCAGTAAGATTTTCGCGCTGGTTTTGCACTGGATCTGCTGGGCACGCTGGAGGTCTGCGATATTCACTGGAGCAGTAACGGGAAGACACTGGCTGCACTGGTGCGATGGAAGAAAAACGCTGGGATTAGCCTTTTGACGCTGGGTGTGTCGCTGGCATCCGCGATGCACTGGAAGAAGCGCTGTATGTGCGCTGGGGCCGCACTGGTTCCAGTGCCCCAGTATAGCCGGTGCGGCCTGCGGCGTCAGCCGGAGTAGCATCCCTCAGGGGCCAACAGGGCAACAGCGTACTTTCAATCGACCATCGGGGGGCATATGAAAAATATGGTTCAAGCAAGCGCTTTTTGCTGCGAAGTCTTTGCGCATTTGTAAGAAAACAGAGGCAGTATCTTTTTTCTAGAGTTTCCATGTTTCGATAGGTCGTTTCGAGCGTTTAGAGAGCGACAACGATCGCCGCGCCTCGATCTCATGACAGACTGACGATTAACGCACTACTAAAGCTGGAATTGAATAATGTGGGCTACCATGCATAACCAACTTCACAGCTGATCTTAAGGGCACTCTAACACAATGATTACTGCCAAAATGTTCAATGCGGGCTCAATCGCAGGCGAGCGTAGCCTGCACCACGGCCCAGTATAAACAGCAGAAAGAAAAACTAAAACGAGGAAGAGAGTAGTTTACCGAGCGGTGGGTCCATGAGAGAAAAAGCAACAACATACAGCGCTTGTAATACATAATATTTGGCGTGTTTCTCAAGCTTTTGCGCTCCTTCTTACTCTGCGTATCAAGCAGCCGAGCCCTCTGTCATCGCAACGCTTCCCGCAATGTTTACATACAAATAAGGTTTAGTTACACGTAATTAGGGTCATCGCTGCGGCGCTTGCCGGTATTGAAGCTTGGTCGCACGTTTTTCCTTGGAGGCTTCTACTAAAGCTCCGTGTTCAGCGGAAATTACGCCCACGGTAGCTGAGCACCACCCAAGAGCCGGCGTTGGTAAATTTGCCAGCGATGTCAAACTCCACATGTTAAAATGATTCCAGTGCACAAAATAGCGCGCATAGGCACCCAGAACATTAGTTGCAAGTCGTGAGAGCAGACAGCAAGCTAAAATGATCAAGAAGTTGCAATTGTTAGAACGGTAGCAATGGCCTGTAGACTGCAAAACATGAAGTCCCAACCTTATAAATGCGGGTCATGACATAAAATGCAAATATGTTTATGGAAAATCCAGTTCTCGGCGTGGCCGAGTGGTTAGCGTGCTGAGCTAGTGATTGGTATGTGCCGAGGGACTTAGTTCGAGGCACGCTTGGTGCACTAATATTTTTTTTTTACCTTTTTTAGGTTTTTTTATGTACCTAACTTGTTTCGTTACTTTTTACTTTAATTTTTATCCCACGCCTTTTTTTCCGGGCGAACAGTGCCGCCAGCGCGCAGCGTGCCAGTATGCCGCGTCCCAGTGCGCCCAGTGTCCAGCGTCATACTGGGACCATAATCAGGTATGGCGCTGGGGCGCTGGCTCCCAGTGGCACTGCTTTTTGCAATAGGGTCGAGCAAGCTATTGAACAACGACGGGCTGCTTCAAGGGAACACCGAGTGGCAAAGAAAGCACAGGTATCTCAGGAGGAAATCGACCAAAAATGGGAATCATATCGATAAAAGAAGCTTGAGGTACAGGCCCTCGTCTAAAGTAAAATAAACCAGTCCACCAACCGTTGGATGGCTGACATACACGATGCCACTAGAGGGGGGCCCAAAAAATTCTGGAAGCATATAAGCTGGCTAGGTAAAAAGAATCAAAGAAGAAGGATCGAATTCAAGATAACGAAGGAAATTGTTTAAAGGGAGAGAACGCAATGAACTACAATACGTCAGTTGTAGCCGAGACATTTAAGAGCGACGATAGGGTAATTTCCGCAAATCAGGAAGAATCTCAAGATAGGAGACTACAAAGCAGCTTAGAACTGACCAATCTAAACTGGAAAAAGGCAGAAAAAAATATTTCTAAGAACAAATCGACAGACATAGATGGAATTTCGATCAAGCTGATTAATGAACTTGGTCCAAGAAGCAAGGAAACGTTGTTAAAAGCTTTCGAAACAGTCATAACGAATAAGCAAATTCCGGACAGCTGGCGGCACAGTAAATTGAATTTGATTTCTAAAGAAAAAGGAGAAAGGATGCACATAAAACACTAGAAGCCGATTACCATAACATCTGTTATATACAGGTTGACCATGCAGGTGGTGAAATTAAAGATTCAAGCATGGGTAGAAAGTAACAAGATATTTGGAGAACTTCAGAACGACATTAGAAATGGTAGGCGCTTAGATGATAGCCTGCGGGTGTTTACCCAATGGATTTAATACCTAGAGTGGAAAATAGACCTTTGTATTTGGCCTTCCTGGAATAAATGGGGCGTACAGCAACGTAAACAGGAACTCCTGTGAACCTATTAAAAGAAGAAGGTATCGGTCATTAGATAACAAAGTTCCCATAGGACATCTACCGGGATAACAAAGTAGAAATTACATGGGAAGGGATAAGAAGTACGGAAGCTGTCAAGGTATGCAAAGGATTAAGACAAGGTTGTCCTCTATCACCACTGCTGTTCATGCTTTATATGATAAACCTGGAACGGAGGATACAAGACAGTAACCTAGGTTTTAACCTGTTATACAGATTAGATGGAAAGGCGGTAGAGCAGCGTCTCCCCGGTTTAAGTTATGAAGACGATATTGTGCTGCTAGCAGGAAGTGAGGAATAATTACGAACTCTGCTTAAGTATTGCGCAGACGAAGAGGACGCTCTAGGCTTCAGTTTTAGCGCAGTTATGCCGAGTCTGATGATTTTCAGCAGCTCAACTGATCAGGGTCTTAAAATACAAGGCCATGAAATGCCCAGAGTGGCAGAATATAAATATCTAGGGGTATGGGTAAAGGAAGGATTTGCGTACATTGGAAAGCATGAGCAATCACGTAAGGCAAAAGGGCGAAGAAATGCCGGGATAATGAAGCATAAGGCATTGTGGGGATACAATAGGTATGAGGTTTTGAGGGGTATTTGGAAAGGAATTATGGTGCCCGGGCGCACTTTCAGCAATGCGGTTTTGTGCCTAAGATCACAGGTACAATCGACATTATAAATAAATTAGAGAACCGTCGGACGATTAGCACTACGTACCTATGGCGAAACAACAAATGAGGCGGTACAGGGAGATATGGGCGGTACCTCTTTCAAAGTACGGGAAGGTCCAAGTAAAATATTTTATGAGGGACACCTGAGAAAATTGGACAGTAACAGAAGGGCAGCTAAAGTATTTAAATACCTATACCTAAAAAGCGTTGGCTCACAATGGAGGAAAAGAACTAGGAAACTAACTAGTAAGTGTGCTGGTCAGAAAGACGAAGAAATGAAGAGCGTCAGGCAACAGGTGAAAAACACAGAAGGTAAAAATTGGATAAATTCGATGGAAAAGAAACAGAGTGTGGAACTATACCGAAAGTGGAAAAGGAAGAACAGGAAGGAAGCTTGCTTTGATAATTCAAGAGGCACTGCCCTACATGTTGAAGCTAGATCAGGGTGCCTGAGAACACGCACCTAAAAATAAAAATTTAAAAATGAAGATGGTACATGTGCAGTATGTGGTAAATCCACAGAAACAATTAGCCATATTTTACTCGAATGTAATGGTATCTATCCAGAAGGCGATACAGGCGGAGTCACTCTTCCTGAAGCTCTGGGGTTTAGAGATACCAGTGGCCGGATGGATGAACCCGCGGTAGAAGCTAGCAAAAAACGATGGGAAGGTTGGTGGCTCAAAAGCAGAAAAGTTATATAATGTTATTAAGGTAGAAACAAAAATTGAATAAATAGAGCGATGGTACAGATAACCAATCTGAAACAATAACTAAAATATAAGGGGGAAAATGAGCTTGATAGCAACTGTCACCGCCCCGTTTCAAAGGGGACGCTCCTATATTTCATCCATCCATCACAGCGCCGCCCAACGACGCCTTGGGAACCTATTTAAACCACTCAGTCGGAAGTGTATTCATTAACGTCGCTGCTCCGCTGGTAGCACGTGAGGCTAAAATACGCAGTATTACAAGTTTTAATGCACCTGATATCCCTGTATATAGAAAAACTTACAAGCGTTCCCAGACGATGAAAAAACACATCAGCACTAGTAAATTATGATATCTTGAGGTTTGCCTGCAATAAACCGACGCGTTATAAAGATACGCGACATTTGTGAACCCTCCTGATATCTTGGAAAAAGATTCAGCGTGTTTAAAGGGCGATTGGTGAATTACGGCCACAAATTCTACAGGCAAGGAAAATATACAAGTACGAAAGAGCAAAATTAACTACATATACTAAATCTTAACCGCTCTAACCATACCCTGTCGGGGAGCAGTGGTTTAAGCTTCCGTCTCAAGAAAAGAGCGTGAAGACCGCAGCTCGAATCCAGACTTGTCGCTGGAAGGTATTTTTCTTTATTTTTATCTATTTTTTAAATATAGTTGTGGTATTTTATATTGTTGCATGCCTTTTCCAACCTGACGACGCGTTTTGTTCCAGAACGAGGTTCATCATCCATACAGGACATTCCGGTATCAAAGTACCGCTCTGTTTCAATGCGGACTTTTCTGGGCCGTACAGGAATTTCCTGTGAAAAGAAACCTAAGCGATGTTGTCGAGCAAACATGCTGCACTTTGTCTTCTTTAAAATGTCAGTATAAGAAGGTATGGAAAATCCCATTGCATTTGTGTTCCATACTTGCATGTATAACCATGCTGCCTCAGTACTAAATTATCATCCACTCTCAGCCTTCACATTTACATTATGTGGTTTCTTCACTTCATTGGGGCTTTCTTTCTCAGTTATGTCATATTTGAACTTGCTGGTTTGTGCGGATATGTCAAACATTTCTTCCGTGAAGTTCTATTTGCATTACCTCTCCCTTAAATTTATCATCGGTGTACAAATGCCACAAGTGTGGGCCGTGCATCTGCCAAACAACATCAAAGGGAAAACGTTGCAAAAAAAACGAGATAAACAAATTACCTTTACTCATCCATTGCCTGTTTGCAAGGGGCTCATGCAGCATTTGCTCTAATGTTCATCATGGCCATCATGCTTATCCCATATGCGGTTCAACAGGCTGCACCACATGCTGATGATCAGGTCACCATCATCCTAGCCCCTGGGCATCAACTTAGCAAACGTAAGTTGTGATTTGCTGATTTCTCGGTTCTATTGCTTCACAGCCCTTCGGCCGGCTTGCACTTTTCACCTTTTTCTTATATCCAGCGGGGAATAGTATTATGACCATGTGTTTCCAGTAATTAATAAAGCAAGCAATGCACGCATCTTTTGTAATATGCCAGGCATCAAAGTAGTGCTGTAGATGTGGTTTGTTGTTCTTGCAGTATGTCTGGATAGCTGTGTGGCGGTCTGTATATAGAATAAATTAAAAACTTAGAACATAATTATAATTTCTAATTTACGTTTGGATGCTGATGACTGCGTATTATATCATACAATTTCCTGTTTTGATGACCCCGTACGGCTTGAAAACTAATTTTTCTGTCTTTAGCTTTTGGTGCACTTTCTGGTAAATGACAATTAATATTCGTTAAACCGTTGGTATGACTTTCACTACCATGACGTCGCCTTCCATTTTTACCTACAAAGTTAACAATATTCCCACTGGGAGCATTAATGCATAAAAATACCTTAATCGGTCTCGTTTTCACTCCCAGTATGTCTTTGTCCAAACATTAATAACCTCAAATGAATTTAACTACCTCAAAGACACTGAAAACAATAGGCTACCTGCGCCGCACATTAACCTCAGCCCCAAGAGATACTAAAATGATAATGTATAAACCACTTATCCGACCTCTACTAGAATATGCTTCCCGTGTCTGGAATCTCTACAAACAATGTGACATAAATCAAGTCGAGGCCATCCAAATAAAGCGATTCGCTTCACATCCCACTGGCTTGATAGGTATTTTTCACTTTCTGCAACACTTTCTTCGCTGGGTTTGCAGCCACTCTGAGACGCACGGAAGCACTGAAATCTCTCCATTGTATAATTAACTCCTCGTACCAAATTTCTTCAGGTAACTACCTAATAATTGCTAAGCCATCTAATACTAAAATACACCATCACATCAATTATCGCGCCCTATTTTGCCAGTATTGATACATTGAAACAGCTTCTTTCCTCGAGGCATTGAATCCTGGAATTCTTTTTTAGGTGCTACTCATTCTCTTCCATTAAACCCATTTTAACGACGATTGAAATGTAAGGACTCATTTTTGCATTGTGTGGTTTTTTATTTCTTTATTTGTTAATGGTTTGTATTATTCATGATGCCTCCATTATTTTGCAATGTTCTGTCCTTTCATCCCTACACTATGCCCTCCACACTTACTCCTGTAATAACCCAATATGGCTGCAGTATGTTCAAATAAATGCAAATGTCCGCAATCCCACCTTTTTCTTAATACTTTGCAATGATAAAACATTTATTTATTTATTTTTACATGTACTGCCAACCTTATGCAAGGTCTTAGGCAGCAGTGGATGGTCATGACAATACAGAATGTGTACATGAGGCAAGCAAGTGCGCATCAAAATAGCAGATGGTCACAAAGACAAAAATCACATGGTTCTTTTCTCAATGCTCAGCTGTGGCCGGAAAGAAAAACAAAATCCGTCATGGGTGTAACTGGTGGATGTGGGGTACAAAAACAGGTCAATAGCAGATTACAATACACTTTGGTTTTTACTCAGAAGTGCATCTGTGAACGCACAGTTTGAGCATCCAGTGCATTCCGGTTGCGTGTCGTTCTGGGAAAAAAAGAGTTCTTGAACACGCTGGTTTTACAAGTGAAACCCCTGACCTTTTTACTATGAAATAAAATAGTACGCGCATTTACTGGTTGAATGTATCAGTTTTTGTCTATTCGTGTTTTGTGTATTTTGCAGTAAGTAATAAAACTTTAGTCTTTCACGGTATCGGCGTGATTCTAGTGTTTCCAAGTTAGCAGCCTGCAAGAGACAGGTGGGGACGTGAGCCAACTATAGCAGTTGTAGATAAACCTCGCGGATTTGCGCTGAACATTTTCTAGTTTCGCTGTATTTGTTTTTGTGAAGGGGTCCCATACAGTGGCTGCGTATTCCAAAATCGGTTTGATGCACGGTGGAAGAAAGAGAGGTGCTCCGACGGCGCGGCCGCGCTGTAGCGAGCGCGGTGTGACCGGAAGAGAGGGCAGCCACGTCTTCTGGGGGCCATCCTCTCCGCCGGTTCTGCTGGCGTGCCCTACCTTGGCGTCCCTATGAAGCACCGGCACGCGCGCTGATAATTTCGCACTTAAATCAGCATTAAAAGGCCCCAAACCTTAGATATTTATTTTGCGATATTTACACCCAAACTACTGAGCAGATAGAAACTTTCGTAACGCTGACTAAACAAATAACTCCATTTCCGAGCAAAGAGAGAAGCGTCGTCAGCTCGAGCAGACGACACGCTGCGCTCGCCGCTCCGGAAAACGCACCGGGCGCGCTTCTAGCGAATTGTTGACACGTCTGGCCAATTAAAGAGAAGCTCCATGACATGATGCCGCCGGCGCAATGCCTCTTGGGTAGCTGTTAAACGCATGCGAAATGAAGGTTCGCAATTTATCCGCTCATTGTTCGCATCGCAACCAGACGCCGATTAAATGGCGGTGAAGGAAGCAAGATCAAAGCGCTGTCGGGGAGGTTTGAGCGCCCGCTTCACCCACGTGAGCGCGAGAACCGTTGCCACACGAGAAACTGCGCTGCGCCAGATGGCATCATAATGAACGTGGCGCTCCAGTGGCAAAGTGTATCGAACACAAAAAAGCAAAGCTATTTTTAGCCGGATGCGCGTGTCTATCTCAGACAACGGCATCCGCACGGTCAGATTGGGGCTTTTGCTGCGCGTTCGATCTGCGGTTCACACTTCATGCAGGCATGCATAGGACTGAAAGAAACAAAAAAACTGTGCACATGAATTAAGGTAATGTGCGTCGTCGAATGATAAAAATAAACGATTGCAGCCAAGAAACATTCTGTTTTAATGAACCACTTCTCCATGACCTTTACAATTTCTACATTTCGCTAATAATATTTGGAATACGCTGCTTGCTCATTGAGCTTTATCGTATGTTTGGGCAATACGTGTTTTGGTGAAGGTAAGGCTCGAAAAACATCTCTGTGCTGCCCGATGCCACAAGCGCATCAGAGACACCACGCGTACAAATTTCCGAATCATTCACTACGGTGTCCGCCAGATATTTTGTAACGCCAAGGCATAAATGACAAAATACAATATTATGCCACAATCGAAAAACAGTACGAATCACAAATGTCGTAGAATCTTGAATCGTGCATCGTGCGCTGCGACTTGCGCAAGAGCGTTATTTAGTGGCCGTAATTACTAGCGCGACGAAATTATGCAATATGTTTTAAGCAAAGAGGAATAGGCGGACAAAGTTTAAGAAATATAAAATTATTTGTCTCCATAAATTTTTATTGTTCGCTGTTTTCTTGAACTTTAGCGCGATTATACGTCTGTATATTAAAACGCTATATAAATATAAGCTTTCGCAATTTGATAGATACATATGCTGATAACATAGTGTGGAAGTATTGCCGCTCTACCACAAACATTTTTTGAGACAAAGGCCTGCAAAATAAGCAAAATATAATTTCCTGGGCCGATTTCGCCCCGCCGCGGTGGTGCAGTGTTTAAGATGCCTGACTATTGTGCCGGAGCACCCTGTTTTGATCGCCGGCGGCTGCATTTCGATGGAGGCGAACAAAAGAGGCGTCCGTGTGCTGTGCGATGTCAGTCCACGTTAAAGATACCCGGGTGGTCGAAATTACTCCTCAGCCCTCCACTACGGCACCTTTTTTTCTCTTTCCGCTTTCCCTCCCACACTCCTCCCTTCCCTAAAAGCGCGGGTCAGGTGTCCCCAGAACATTTCTGACATACTATGCCTTTCCTTTCCTGTGAAAACCAATTATTAGAGATTAAGAAATTTCATAAAAACAAACTAGGTGTTTCTTATAAATTTGGTGGAAAGGAGTAGCCGGAACCTCTATTAGGCACCAACCTCTCCTTTATTGTTCATGTTGTAAGGAAGATGATGATTCAGCACCCACGCAAACGGCGACGAAAACGGCTGAGTTCCTGGCCGATAAGCTGGCGCGCGCACTCGAAGCTCGGACTGTCTTGTTCGGACGAGATTGTGCCTTACTCTACGATTGTCGTGTGTCACCGGTCTCCGTTTCTAGTCCTCCGAATAACCCCTAATCAACCCCTCTTCATTTGTTGGAGGTGCTGGGTAACACTTTTAGACGATCACCGTGGAGCTCCGTAGCCGTACGATACCTATGGCGACAAACGAGGTAGACCAAAAGCCAGTGGCAGTCCCTTCGCAGTCCATCTCATGCTCCGTTGCCATTCGGCAGCGAGACCCCGCAGTTTTCAGCGGGCAGAGGCGACCAGGACGTTGAAGATTGGTTGGCCTTGTATAAGCAAGTGAGTCGTCATAACGACTGGAATGACCGTATGAAGATCAACAACGTCATCTTCTGCCTTGGTGACGTTGCTAACCTATGGTACCGAAATCATGAGGCCGACATGCGAACTTCGGCCAACTTCAAGGCAAAGTTCACGGACGTTTTCAGTCGTCCCACAGTGCAAAAACTACGCGCTGAAGAAGCATTGCGCGTACGAGTTCAGCATGTAGGGGAAACCTTCACAAGTTACATTGAAGACGTCGGGGATTTGTGCAAGCGTGTCGACCCATCTATGGATGAGGCTACAACGATAAAACACATAATGAAGGGCATTGATGCTGATGCATTTCACTTGCTGTGGGCAAAGAACCCCACCACAGCGGCCTCAGTATACAGTCTTTGCCAAAGTTTCGACGAGCTGCTCAAGCAACGCCTCTGCACTCGCCCTTACGCACCTGCTGCGGCCCTGGCCTGGATGTGAGCAGCGACCTTTTAACTCACATAAAATACTTCGAGATGAGGTATCTCGGCAGCTTGGGCTTTTGTCTGTCCCACACCCGTCATCTACAGCCCAGCTGCTTACCCCTTCTATCCGACACATCATTACGCAGGAGGTTGCCGATGCCCTTTCCAGTTTTGGCCAGCCACCGCCCGTCACACCTCATGCCGACCCTGTTCCACTGCAGCACACACCTCTCGCTGCACCATGAGTTAAAGCCCTCCTGTTGTCGTGTCGCCTCTAACTGTACAAGTACAGATGCCTCCCACGTATCCACAAGTTACCGCCCGCACAACGCCGCCACAGTCCTTTGCGTACGTGCCGACTATGGCGCCACCGTCAGTCGCCCCACGGTTCCGATCAACGACGCCTCCCTACAACTCTTGGCGCACGAATGACAACTGGCCTATTCGCTATGCCTGCGGTATTCCAGGCCACGTCGCCCGCCTGTGCCGTCGTACTCTGCGCTCTGCCCCTGCAGCGCCCACCTCCAGTGACATCTCCAGGGCAGCCGCACAACTCGTCGGGCCGCCAGCACATTCCACTACACCGCTCGCCGTCCCCTTGCCGTCGGTGCGTGTCTCCAATGCGGCGTCGCAGCGTGACACAAGACTCGGAAAACTAGCCGCCGCAGTTCCTGGGGCACGAACTGCGCACATTTCGCCTACCACAAGTCCTCGTCTGTCTCCGCCGAACGTTCTCAAAGTTTTTGTTGATGGTGTTCGTACCCTTGCACTCGTCGATACAGGGGCCACTCTCTCCGTCATTAGCGAAAGTTTTTGCCGATCGCTTCATAAAGTCACCACCCCGCCTTCTAGACTCTCTCTTCCCACCGCCAGCGCCGATTCCGTTCGTCCTTCTGCTGCATGCACAGCACTTGTCGTTATCGCGGACGTCTTACATATTGTCGAGTTTTTAGTGCTTGCGTCATGCTCGCATGCTTTAATTCTTGGCTGGTATTTCCTGTCCCGCCACAGTGCTGTTATTGACTGCGCCCGCACCCACGTCGCCTTCTCTGCGCTCTGTGATGCGGTTCTTGATGATGCGCCGTCTTTTTCTTGCGCCAAACTTGTTGTCGCCGACGACACCGACATTCCGCCCAACTGTGCTGTGATTGTTCCCGTGTGTGTACCCTTTTCCTTCAACGCGACTGTTCTTTTTGCGCCTTCCCCCATGTTCGCTTCTCGCCGTAACCTCCTTCTTCCCTTTGCTATCATCGATATTAACCGCGGCGCCGCTGATATTGTTGTTGCGAATGCCTCAACCGCTGTGGTCCCGCTACTTCGTGACGAATGCCTTGGCCATATTGAGGTTGCTGACCTCATCTCGCCGTTTCATGTTGACGGGTGTTTACCAGAGAGTGCCCATGTAGCCTCCCTAAGGCCGATTACTGCGTGTTCCGATTTACCGATTTGGGACCTTTTTCAATCCTCTGTGGCCAGTGACCTCGACCGGACTCACCGTGAGCAACTGTTTGCTCTCCTTAACCAGTTCCGTTCTCCGTTTGACGTGCAGACGATTTCCTTGGGCCGTGCGATCGAGGTTGTTCACCACATCGACACCGGCAGTCATGCCTCCTCTTCGCCAGCGCACTTACCGTGTTTGGCCTACGGAGCGCCGTGCTATTGCTGAGCAGGTCGACGACATGCTACAACGTGGTGTAATTCAGCTTTCATCTAGTCCGTGGTCGTCTCCCGTAGTACTTGAGAAAAAGGAGGATGGCTCCATAGGATTTTCTGTTGACTACCGCCGTCTTAACAAAATTACACGTAAGGACGTATACCCACTACCCCGTATTGACGACGCCATCAGTTGTTTACAAGGAGCCGAGTTCTTTTCGTCCCTGGACCTGCGCTCTGGTTATTGGCAAGTCCCTATGGCTGAGCCTGACCGCCCCAAGACAGCCTTTGTTACCAATGATGGACTATATGAGTTCACTGTGATGCCGTTTGGTCTTTGCAATGCTCCTGCTACGTTTGAGCGAATGATGGACAACATCTTACGCGGCCTCAAGTGGAACATTTGTCTTTGTTATTTGGATGATATTGTCGTTTTCTCTCCCGATTTTCCAACGCACCTCGTGCGCTTGCACCAAATCCTGAGCGGTCTCACTGGCGCCGCTCTTCAACTTAACCTGAAGAAGTGTCGTTTTTGCGCCCGCAAGCTGACAATACTGGATCATGTCGTGTCCAATGATGGTGTCCTGCCTGATCCGGACAAACTACGTGCGGTCACTGAATTCCCGAAACCGACTTGTGTTAAAGAGCTGCGCAGCTTCGTCGGCCTATGCTCATATTTTCGCCGGTTTGTCTGGAATTTCGCTACCATAATTGCACCACTTACAAAATTGCTGACTGATCCTGCCGACTTGTCTACATGGACTCCAATCCGCGACGATGCTTTCACTACGCTCCGACGTCTACTCACTTCGCCACCCATTATCCGCCATTACGACCCATCCGCTCCTACAGAGGTGCACACTGACGCCAGTGGCATCGGTCTCGGTGCTGTCCTCGCTCAACGCAAACCCGGCTTTTCTGAATATGTATTTGCTTACGCTAGCCGAGCGCCAACGAAAGCTGAATCTAATTACGCCATCACCGAGAAGGAGTCTCTTGCAATTGTGTGGTCCTTAACAAAGTTTCACCCCTACTTATATGGCCGCCGCTTCAACGTTATCACCGACCATCATGCCTCTGCTGGTTGGCTTTCCTGAAAGACCCTTCTGGACGCCTCGGCCGCTGGGCTCTTCGCTTTCAAGAGTTTGACTTTGAGGTGATATATCGATCGGGACGCAAACACTCCGACGCTGACGCCTTGTCGCGCTCGCCGCTGCCTTCTCCTGCACCCTCGGACTCGATATCCGAACCCTTCATAGCAGCCCTTATTTCCGACGATCTTCCTTTTGAACAACGCCGAGATCCCTGGATATCTTCACTCCTAGAGGTCCTCACTGCGTCCTCAACATCTTCATTCCCGCGAGCCCTTCGTCGCCAAGCTTCTCATTTTATGATCCGGGGTGGCCTGCTGTATCGCAAAAGCTATCACCCGGATGGTCGCAAATGGCTCTTGGTCATTCCTCGCCATCTTCGCACTGAAATTTGTGCCCATCACCATGCCGACCCGCAAAGTGCACATGCTGGCTCGTTGAAGACATACGAGTGTCTGCGCCAGCGGTACTACTGGCGGGGGATGTACAACTTTGCCCGCCGCTATATTCGCTCCTGTACTGCTTGTCAGCAGCGGAAGTCGTCTCCACGCCCCTCCGCCGGCCCATTACAGCCACTGCCTTGTCCAGCGCGACCCTTCGATCGTGTCGGCATCGACCTCATGGCCCCCTTCCATCTTCGACATCAGGCAACCGCTGGATCATAGTCGCCGTGGATCACCTCACTCGCTACGCGGAGACTGTAGCCCTGCCTACGGCTAGTGCTAGTGACGTCGCCTCCTTTATCCTACGTCACTTCGTTCTACGTCACGGGGCTCCTCGTGAACTTCTCAGTGACCGCGGCCGCGTCTTCCTATCACAAGTGGTCCACGAGCTGTTAGAAGCTTGCAAAATAATACATCGAACCACCACAGCTTACCATCCTCAAACCAACGGCCTCAAAGAAAGGTTTAACCGAACGCTTGGTGACATGCTCGCCATGTACGTTTCTTCTGACGCGTCTAATTGGGATCAGGTGCTTCCGTACGTCACCTATGCCTATAACACAGCGTCTCAGGCAACGACTGGATTTTCCCCATTCTTTCTCCTATACGGTAAATAAAAAAATCTACACTTCCCAAGAAATCAAAATTATCTGAATACATTACAAAAGCATGCATATTTTTAGTGAGACCATTTGCAGCTACCTAACTTTACTATAATTTCTATTTAATGTTATCAATAACCAAAGTTGTCAGAATCAAAAGAGAACATAAGCGTGGCACTCCACTCCATCGTTATTATTAATTTCCTATGTCCCGAAAAACAAAAATTTGACAGCAAAACCAATTGCAGATATCTTCTTGCCAATCATCGGGCAACAAGATATCAAATATTAAATTCAATTTCTAAGGTCGGCCGACCATTCTTTGTTTATCTTACAAGGAATCGCCCTATAGCATCCTACCTTCAAATTGTGCTGTAATGCACGTCCCGCACGTGTACATGGTAATAAAAAGAAATGCGAGCAAAGGTGAGCCTACGGGTTCCGCTGTTTAAATTTCTTGCGTCATGTTTACATTTGGGTTGCAGCAAAAGCCTTCTACAATTGTCCGTAATGCAATAAATCAGGACATTAGCGTGTTTCTGCTATCAACCGGAAAAAAAATGGCAAGAAAAAAATCAAACAGCGGAGAGCGCGAACGTAACTGTGTTCATTTGTTTTTTTTTTCAGTGCGACAGTACCAGAAACTTTGCACATGTTGGCAGCTGTGAAGGCTCAGATAGTCATCTTGCAATCCTTTGGATGCTTTTTACACGCTGCTCACCGGAGTGGTTTAAGGAAATAATGTATTACTCGTATTTGTCGTAAACTTCAAAGCTACATATCAATTAAGAAATAATTTATGCGGCCCCGCGTCGAACTATAACCTAGAAAATGGACAGAAATATAAAGGTACATACTTCCAACCGAAAAGAAAATTGTTTCAAGCAAGCGAACACCCCTATGTTTCAAAAACAAGCGCCCGTCCTAGGCGCGTGAACAGAAACGCCAGCGAAACGAGCGACGAGACAGGCTGGATGGATGGAATATAGGAGCGTCCCCTTTGAAACGGGGTGGTATCAGTAGCTATCCTGCTCATTTTTCTCCATATATCTTAATTATTGATTTAGAATGGTTAACTAAACCATCATTCTATTTATTAAATATTGTGAGCCTTCCACGGATCTTCTTTCATTTGTACATACAATAATCTTCTTCTTTCGTTTGTACATACCATCGTCATCGGCCCGCAGCGCCGGCTCCAGCACGCGCCTGGGTTCACCATCAGATTAAAACGCGGACACGGCGTACCTTGCCTTGCCGTCACGACTTTGGCGTCTCGACCTGGCCTTCTTTCACAAGTGGTGGAGGTGAAATTTGATCCCCTTACTGCCTTGTGCCCTGCCTTTCGCTGGAGCTGCGTTCCGGTCGCCGTTTGGCAACAACCACCATCGTTATGTCAACCGAGAGTAGTCCCGACCCGGCCGGACCCTCTAGCTCGTCTACACCGCCGCCTCCCACTGTGCCCACACGACAACGCGACCCGCCACTGTTCGCCGGTCGTCGCGACGAGGACGTCCCCAGTGAAAAATCCCGTATCGCGACAAACGGGTTTGGACCGGTCCTGTATTATCCCGTATAAATTTGATACCGGTGTGACCTGTCCTATATGAAACTTAAACGGGTTTATATCGCACAGGTCATGTCCGGTATGAATCTCAATCCGGACAGTCCAGTCTGGTATAGAGTTAATATAGGGCAGACCATTTCCAGTATGCAACTTATATATGACATTCCAATCTGTTATGGATATGAAACAGGGCGGACCAGTCCTGTATGAAGTTTAAACGGGTTTATATCGGACAGGTCATGTCCGGTATGAATCTCAATCCGGACGATCCAGTCCGGTATCGAGTTAATACAGGGCAGACCATTTCCAATATGCATCTTATACATGACATCCCAGTCCGGTATGGATATGAAACAGGGCGGACCAGTCCTGTATTGAGCTCATATACAGAACAGGTCACGTCCGGTTTAACAGAAACCGGACAAATCCGATATGAATGAAACTGATACGGGGCAGAGTATTTCCACTTCTGAGTACAACTCGGGCGGATCATGAAGCTCAGCCAGGATGAGCACGTCGGAACATGGTTTCATGCTAAATAAGCATGAAACCATACATAATATACATTAAAACTTTTCTGTATAGGTGGAGTACGCGTTGTTTCGTACATACCTAGAAGATATGAAGCCGTGGATGTGTGCGCTAGCAAGTACATACATGCATCGCGTTTTGTTTTTGCGTGTGCAACAGTCGCTGCAGCTTGTACGATCTTGCGGTGCATGTTCATAATCTGCGACTGAAGATCTGCCACCTTCAACGCGAAAGTGCGAGCAAGAACATAGCGTTTCGTTAGCGCGGATAAAATACGCTCGAGAATAAATGAAACATCACTGACCATTGAAATATGCACAGGTCAGCCGGACATCGGGAGTCGCTTCCTCGAGTGTTTACGCATGCAAAACACTTGGTCAGAAGTAAATTCATTGACGTCGCGGCTCTGCTGGCAGCAGGTGAAGCTAAAACAAGCAGTATTGCAAGTGTTGGTGCACCGCATATATCTATATCTAGCAAAAATTGCATGCGTTCGACGACGATGACAAAACACATCAGCACTAGTATATTGTGACATTCGGAGGTTTGTCTGCAAGAAAGCGATACATTGTAAAGATGCAGGGCACGGATAACCCTTCGTGATAGCCAGGAAAAAGGTGCAGCGTGTTTAAAGGGCGATCGTTCAATTACGACCACAAATTCTACACCCTAAAAACTACACAAGAGCGATCTCGACTACATAAGCAGATATATAACCCCCATCGCCGTTTCCTGCCGTGGTGTAGTGGTTAAAGTGCGTGCCTGCAGGCTGAGAATACAGAAGTTCGAATCACATGTAAATTGTTTCTCCTTTTGTATTTTCTTTTTGTTTCTTTTTCTTTTTTTTCACTTCTTTTTTTTCGTTTTCAAATGTAGTGGTGTTATGTAGTGTTCAGCCTGTATCAATTAACCAGAAACCGTACGAACGCGTCATTTCTGGAACTGATACCGGGCAGAGTATTCCGCTTCTAAACAGAAGCCGGGCCGATCGACGAAGCTCAACCAAAATGGCCATGCCGGACACGCCAGCGCACTAAATAAGCAAGATACCAAACATATTATACAACTGTTCTGTATATAAAGGGCACGCTTCGTTTCCCAAATACCTCGAAAATGCGAAGCCGTCGAAGTGTGCGCTAGCAAGCATATACGCGCGTCGCGTCGCTTTTGCGCGTACAACAGTCGCTGCAGCTCGTACGATCTTGCGGTGCGTCTTCATATCTGCGACTGAAGATCTGCCGCCTACAACACGAAAGTAGAAGCACGAACCTATCGTTTCGCTAGCGATGACAAAACACTGTTCGAGAAAAAAACAAACAAACATCGCTGACCATCGAAAGATGAGCAGATAGCCGCACACCGGGCGACGCGTTCTCGAATGTTTACATATTGGAACCGCTCACTCGGAAATGTATTCATTGACATCGATGCCCCGCTGGTAGCACGTGAAGCTAAAACGCCCAGTATTACAAGTATTGGTGGACCGGATATCTCTGTATGTAGGAAAACTTACATGCCTTCGTAGACGATGAAAAACACATCAGCACTAGTAAATTATGATATCTTGAGGTTTGCCTTCAATAAAACGACGCATTATAAAGATATGGCACATTTGTGAACCCTCGTGATAGCCTGCAAAGATATTCAGCGTGTTTATAGGGCGATCGGTCAATTACGGCCACAAATTCTACTGCCAAGGAAAATATACAAGTACCAAAGAGCAAAAGTAGCTACATATACTGAATAATAACCGCTGTAACCATAACCCGCCGTAGAGTAGTGGTTAAGGTACCCGTCTGAAGACCGTAAGGACCAAGGTTCGATTCCACATTCGGTAGTAACATTGTTTTTATTTTTTTATTTTATTTATTTTAAATGTAGTCGTTTAATTTTATATTGCATGCTTTTTCCATCCTGGCGACGCGTTTCTTTCCGGAAACGAGGGCCATCAACCATACAGGCCACTCCGGTATCAGAGCTCCGCGCGGTTTCATTCCGGACTTTCCAGCAGTACAGGAATTTGCTGAAATAGCTCCCAATCCTGTATCCCAGATCCTGTACAGTAAACCTGTATACAATTTCCTGTACGAATTTTATACAGGAATTTTCAGTAGGGGTGGATGACTGGCTTGACACTTATGAACGCTGCAGTGCCTACAACCGGTGGCATGACGCTTTAAAATTCCTCAACGTTTCCTTCTACCTGATTGAGGTCGCCAGGAATTGGTTTATCAACCGCGAGCCCCACACCACTAACTGGCCCACCTTCAAACAGCAGTTCCTCCAATACTTCGCCGACCCGGAAGTTCGGACTGAGATCGCGAGGAACAAGCTCGCTTCCCGTCGTCAATGTCCCGATGAGTCGTATGCGTCTTACATAGAGGCCATACTTGCACTTTGCCGGCGTATTAGCCCGACCATGCCTGAACCTGAACGCGTGCACCATGTCATGAAAGGAATCAATTCTGTGGCTTATAACACCCTGCTTGCCCAGAATCGATCAAGTGTTGATTCCATTATTACGACCTGTCAACGCCTCGAACAGCTGCAGTCCTCCCGACTGCAGCCCGACTTCTCTACTGGTCCCCTCTACTGACTTCGATCTACGAACCCTAATTCGAGCGATAATCCGCGAAGAGCTCCAAGCCTTGAGCCCTTTCTGCCGGTACGGGAGTGATCACTCTTCTAATGACGCCAGCCTCCGCACCATCATTAAAGAAGAATTGGGAACTATCACCCACCCTGTCGCACCTGACCCTCCTGCACCTCGTACAGCGCCGACTTATGCTCACGTTGCTGCATCCCCTCCTCCTTTTGTCCCCCCCCCCGGACAAGCACCGCCCTACAACCACATCAACGCCGTGACGACGGCTCAGCCTACGCCGCCCTATTAAGCACCTTGGCGCCCCTCACGCCCAGTGTGCTACTACTGTGGAATCAGAGGACATATTTCCAGCTTCTGTCTTCGACGCATTCAGAACGAGCGGCGTGGTTACGACGCCTTCGAAAGTGACGTACCCTCACATTATCAGCGACGATCTATTCCCAGCCCATCTGGTCGATCCTCTCCACCGCCGGTATCCTCGTCTGAACCAAGTCGCGCCCATGTATCCCGACGCCGGTCCCTTTCCCCATACCGACGCTCTGTTTCTCCACTTCGACCAGCAACAACTGTTCCTGTCCGTCATTCGGAAAACTAAGCGATGCAGTTTCCGGAGGTGAAACTGCATTCTGCGAGCTTACCAAAAGTCCTCCTCATCGCCCGTACAATATGATTTCCGTTTTAGCTGAAGGATTACCGGTCGAAGCTTTTATTGACACAGGGGCTGCAATTTCTGTTATTCGCGCTGATTTGTGCCACCGTTTGCGGAAAGTAACAACACCATATGATGGACCTGAACTTCGTGTAGCAAACGACGTCCCTTTACATCCTTCAGCAAAGTGTACAGTTCGAATTGTTATAGACGGCGTCCGCCATCATGTGCAGTTTGCTGTGCTTTCACCGTGTGCGCATCAGATGATTTTTGGATGGGATTTTTTGTCGACCGCGTCAGCGTTAGATTCTTGTGGCGACTGTGTCATTGATATGACAGACAGTGATTTTTCATCTGACATGTCTGAAGGACGTCATTCCCTGATTGCCGCAGTTGACACTGTATTGCCTCCACAGTGCGAAAAACTTGTTACCGTTGTTTCGGAACACATCACTGGCGGGGATGTACTTATCGCACCATCTCATTGTCATCTTGCACGTGGAATCTCCTTCCCATCAAGTCTTGTACGATTCCGCAGCGGCTCAGCGATAGTAGCAGCCACGAACACATCCCGTGAATCCATCGTGCTGACTGAAGGAACTTCCCTGCCATGCGTAGTGGATGCTCACCCTAAGTCTATGATGCTGCTCACCGCCCCGCTACCTCAGCAACGTGATTCATCACACATCTCTCTTCCGATGCTGTCGAAGACAATCAGTCCGGACCTCACGCCGCACCAACGCAAAGAATTGCTGAAATTGCTTCAAGCCCATCAAGACTGTTTTGATGCCACTTCCCCTCCACTGGGACGGACTAGTGTTGCACACCACCACATCATTACTGAAGGTAACTCGATCGTACGCCGACGACCTTATCGGGTTTCTCTCTCGGAACAAAAAGTAATCGAAGAAAATGTGAATGACATGCTCCGTCGCGATATTATGCGTCCATCAACAAGCCCATGGTCTTCCCCAGTAGAATTAGTTAAAAAAAAAGGACGGATCGGTACGATTTTGTGTTGATTATCGCGCACTAAACAAAATTACCCGTAAGGATGTCTACCCGATGCCGCGAATAGATGACGCCCTTGACTCGCTCCAAGGCGCCGAATATTTCTCGACCTTGGATCTTCGCTCAGGTTATTGGCAAATACCGATGCATGAGGGCGACAAAGAGAAAACCGCTTTCGCAACTCCCGATGCACTTTACGAGTTTAATGTTATGCCCTTCGGCCTGTGTAACGCACCAGCGACATTTGAAAGAATGATTGATACGGTACTTCGTGGCCTAAAATAGAGAACCTGTTTATGTTACTTGGACGACATTGTTATCTTTTCGGCAAATTTTAAAGACCATCTCACGCGCCTGAATGAAGTCCTGACGTGTCTTTCTTCAGCGGGCCTTCAGCTCAACACCAAGAAGTGCCACTTTGCACAGAAGGAAATTAAAATATTGGGACATCTGGTTAGCCGTGACGGCATTCGTCCAGACCCAGATAAAATCAGCTCGGTCTTGAACTTTCCTCGTCCACAACGGACTGCAGATTTGCGCAGTTTCCTCGGCCTGGCGTCATATTTCCGGCGTTTCATAAGGCATTTTGCAACTATTGCTGCGCCACTTCATGAACTACTTAAAGTGCGCAGCTCTTTCGTGTGGACTGAACAGTGCAAGACTGCTCTTACCGACCTAAAGCACGCCCTCACATCAGATCCCGTTCTTGGCCACATCAGCGACAGCGCTCCTACCATCCTGCACACTGATGCCAGTGGTCACGGTCTTGGCGCTGTCCTTCTACAGCGCGATGCAACTTCGCGTGAGAAAGTCATTGCTTTCGCCAGTCGGATCTTGACTCCAGCTGAGAAAAACTACACCATTACCGAGCAGGAATGTCTTGCCGTCGTCTGGGCTGTTCAAAAGTTTCACCCCTACCTCTATGGTCGGCACTTCACAGTTGTGACCGATTACCATGCTCTTTGCTGGTTGTCTTCACTGAAACATTTGACAGGCCGACTTGGCCGCTGGATTCTACGCCTGCAAGAATACAATTTCGACGTCGTTTATAAATCGGGTCGCCAACACCAAGACGCCGACGCTCATTCTCGCTGCCCACTTACGGAATCAACCTGCTGTTTTTCTTCGCAACAAATTTCCACCTCTGACCACAGCCGACCACCTCTTCCCCCGACGCATATCACAACAGTTTCTTTTGACGATTCTGAGCACAAACACGCACTCCGCTCGCAGCAATTAGCTGATGCCTACTGTAGGCCCATCATCGACCGCCTTAACGGTGCTTCGAACCCCGCCCAATGCTAGGCTTCGCCGACAGCTTGACAATTTCAAACTCGAAGATGGCATACTACGCCGCTACGTGTATTGCCCTGATGGAACTCGTTGGCTCCCAGTCGTGCCGCGTGCGCTTCGCTCACGTATACTGGCGGCTTTCCACGATGACGCTACTGCAGTCACCTTGGGTTTGACAAAACATATGACCGCGTGAAAAGACGATTCTTTTGGTCTGGCCTATCTTCTACCGTAGCTAAATACGTCACTTCCTGCCATCTGTGCCAACGCCGCAAGCGGCCGACTTCTTCGCCCGCTGGCCTCCTACAGCCTCTTCCATGTCCCGCCACGCCATTCGACGTAGTCGGCATCGACTTATATTGTCCCCTACCTCTTTCCGATGGGGGTAACCATTGGATTATAACAGCTGTTGACCACCTTACACGCTACGCTGAAACAGCCCCTGTACCGACTGGTTCTGCCGAAGAGGTAGCTAATTTTTTTTTTGCGATCAATTGTCCTGCGCCATGGCGCTCCTCAGGTGCTTCTAAGTGACCGCGAGACGGTCTTCTTATCGACAGTCGTTGCCGAAGTTCTTCATGCGTCATCCACTCTTCATAAGACAACCTCAAGCTACCATCCCCAGCCTAACGGTCTCACTGAGCGATTTCATCGCACTGTATCCGATATGATATCCATGTACATCACACCGGACCACCGAAATTGGGACACTATTCTACTATTCGTCACATTCGCCTATATTACAGCAGTACAGCGGACTACCGTTTACTCTCCGTTTTTCCTCGTTTTTAGCCGTCCTCCCACTACAATGCTCGACACTTCCTTCTTCTCTATGCCCGACTACTCCTCATCAGTACCAGCCCAGTTCTTATCCCGTGTGACCAGATGCCGTCATCTTGCCCGCCTCAACACAGAAGCGCGCCAGGAAGACCGCAAGAGTCGCTACGATTCTACGCATCGTGCGGTCTCTTTTCGTCCCGGTGACGAAGTCCTGCTTTACACACCACTGCGCGCCCCGAGCCTTAGTGATAAATTTCAGCGTCGCTATCTTGGTCCCTACAAGATCATAAACCAAACTTCCCCCGTGAACTACCAAGTCACACTTGTTGATCCCCCAGCCGATCGACGCCACCATGGAACTGAAATTGTTCATGTCTCCCGCTTGAAGCCGTTTGTGCGCTGCGGTGCATCGGTTGGTTAGGAGCGGCCAGGCTGGCCGCTTCCGACACCCCGGGAAGATTGTGTGAGCCTTCAACGGAACTTCTTTCATTTGTACATACCATAATCTCCTTCTTTCTTTTGTACATACCATCGTCATCGGCCCGCAGCGCCGGCTCCAGCACGCGCCTGAGTTCACCATCAGATTAAAACGCTGACACGGCGTACCTTGCCTTGCCGTCACGACTTTGGCGTCTCGACCTGGCCTTCTTTCACAATATTTGTTCCTACATTTACTAACATTATGTCACTTCTCTGCTTTTAAGCCCCCAAACTTCCAATCGTTTTTTGCTTGTTTCCAGCTTCAGGAACAGTGATTGCGCCTGCATCAACTTCCGGATGGATACCATTACATTCGAGTAAAATATGGTCAATTGGTTCACTGGAGTTACCACATACAGCACATACGTGATCTCCATTGTTAAATTTCTTTTTGTAGCTGCGTGTCCTAAGGCAGCCTGATCTAGCTTCAAAAAGTAGGGCACTGCCTCTTGAGTTATAGAGGAAATCTTCCTTCCTGATCTGCATTTTCCACTTTCGGTATAATTCCACACTCTGTTTCTTTTCCATCGAATTTATCTAATTTTTACATTCTGTGTTTTTCACCTGTTGCTTAAGGCTCTTTATTTCTCCGTCCTTGTGACAAGCATACTTACTAGTTAGTTTCCCAGTTCTTTTCCTCCATTGTGAGTCAACGCTTTTTAAGTACAGGTATTTAAATACTTTAGCTGCCCATCTGTTACTGTCCGATTTCCTCAGGCGTTCCTCATATAACATTTTACTCTGAGCTTCCCGTACTTCGAAAGATGCCCAGCCCATATCTCCCTCTACCGCCTCATTTGTAGTTGTGCTGAGGCCACCTGGTGCTAATCGTCCAACGGACCTCTGATTTATTTCTAATGTCGACTGTACCTCTGATTTTAGGCACAAAACCGCATTTCCGAAAGTAAGTCCGGGCACCATAATTAAACCCCACAAACCAACCAACCAACCATAATTCCTTTCCAAATACCCCTCAAAACCTCATACCTATTGTATCCCCACAGTGACTTATGCTTCATTATCCCGACATTCCTTCGCCCTTTGGCCTTAAGTGATTGCTCATGCTTTCCAATGTATGCCAATCCTTCGTTTACCCATACCCACAGATATTTATATTCTGCTACTCTAGGCATTTCATGGCCTTGTATTTAAAGACCCTGGTCAGTTGAGGCGTTGTAAATTATCAGACCCGAATTAACTGCGCTGAAACTAAACTGAAGCCTAGAGCGTCCCCTTCGTCTCCGAAATACTTAACTAGAGTTTGCAATTCTTCCAGACTCTCAGCTAGTAGCACAATATCGTTTGCATACATCAAACCGGGGAGGCGCTGCTCTACCGCCTTTCCACCTAATCTATATGACAGGTTAAAACGTAGGTTACACTCTTGTATCCTCCGTTCCAGGTTTATCATATAAAGCATGAACAGCGCCGGTGATAGTGAACAGCCTTGTCTTAATCCTTTGCATGCTTTGTGTCACGAAATCGGCGCACATTTTCATCAAACGGGTACGGCGCGAGGCCCGGGCGGTGTCGCGTGGAAAGCATAGAGAGAAAAGCCTCCTTCCCCACTCGGGAGAGCGCGTAGCTTTGTACGCGTTGCCGTCACCCTCTTTCCCCTTGCCCGGGGAGGACGGTGGTTCATCGGTCTCATTTTTCATGCGCCAGAAAAATCGACAATCTTCTGTGGGACCTGGCCAATGACGACGCGCGGCTCGACGGGAGGAGGACAGAGCGCTATAACCAGCGAAGCTAAGTGTGTGTGCGCGCTAGCTTTGGCGCGTGCTAACAGACAGACGCGGTGCGCCCAATTTAGAGAGACCGCGCCGCTTGTGAGTCAGTCAGTCAGTCAGTGTTTGCGACATGTTCGCTTGTGCTTCGGCTGGACTTCCGGGGATCACCCGCTGCTGGCAAGCCCACAGGGTGTTTGCTGAGACATGTGGCGCACCTGGCGGCCGACGGGATCTAATACTGAGTCGGCGCAGAAGCTGACGCCGTATATGTTGCGGCCACTGTGTTCCTTCTGCGTTTGCGTTTTGTTATCCCAGTGAGTGTGATTTACTCATTTAGTGACTTCAGTGGTCTCATGCGATGCTTCGACTGCTACGGATGTGAACAAGAATAAAAATAAGTGCAAGGGCGGCGAGAAAGACTGCCACAATCGCGAAGGAAACCTAAGCGTACCGCTTGCTGGCAGAACCTGGGGAGAATGATCAGAGAAGGAGATATTGGCTGCGAGAGAGTCATCATCATCAGCCTGATTATACCCACTGCAGAGCGAAGGCCTCTCCCATATCTCTCCACTTAACCCGGTTCTGTGCTAGCTGCATCCACTTGACCCCTGCGAACTTCTTAATCTCATCCGCCCACCTAACTTTCTGCCGCCCCCTGCTACGCTTTCCTTCCCTTGGAATCCAGTTTGTTACCCTCAGCGAACATCGGTTATCCTCTCTTCGCACTACATGTCCTGCCCATGTCCATTTTTTCTTCTTAATTTCCACTAGAATGTCGTTAACTTGAGTTATTTCTCTGACCCACTCTGCACGCTTTCTATCTCCTAATGTTACCCCTACCATTTTTCGTTCCATAGCTCTCTGGGTTGTCCTCAACTTAAGTAGAACTCTCTTGGTTAGCCTCCACGTTTCAGCCCCATAGGTGAGTACAGGCAAGATGCAACTGTTGTATACTTTCCTCTTGAGCGATACCGGTAAGCTGCTAGTCATAATCTGCGAGTGCTTGCCAAATGCGCTCCATCCCAATCTTATTCTTCTTGTTATTTCCTTTTCATGGTCCGGATCTGCGGTTACTACCTGTCCTAAGTAGATATATTCGCCTACTACTTCCAGTATTTCGCTACCTAATGTAAACTCCTGTTCCTTCCCGAGGCTGTTGAACATTACCTTAGTCTTCTGCATATTGATTTTCAAGCCTACCTTTCTACTTTTCCTGTCTAGGTCATCAATCATTATTTGCAGTTCATCTCCCGAGTTGCTTAGCAAGGCAATGTCATCAGCAAATCGCAGATTACTGAGGTATTCTCCATCTAGCCTTATCCCTAACTGCTCCCATTCCAAGTCTCTGAACACTTCCTCTAAACAAGCTGTGAATAGTACTGGGGAGATTGTGTCTCCTTGCCTAACACCTTTCTTTATGGGAATTTTGTTACTTTCTTTATGCAGAACTATGGTTGCTGTGCAGCCACTATATATATATCTTCCAGCACTTTCACGTACGGCTCGTCTACCCCCTGATTTCGCAATGCCTGCATCACCGCCGAGGTTTCAACTGAGTCAAATGCTTTTTCGTAATCAATGAATGCTATGTATAAGGGCTGGTTATATTCCGCGCATTTTTCTATCACCTGATTGATGGTATGGATATGATCGATAGTAGAGTACCGTTTCCGAAACCCTGCTTGATCCTTTGCTTGATTGCAGTCTAAGGTTGTCCTGATTCTATTAGCGATTACCTTAGTAAATACCTTATACGTAACAGACAGTAAGCTGATTGGTCTGTAATTTTTAAGGTCCTTAGAGTCCCCTTTCTTGTGAATGAGGATAATGTTTGCATTCTTCCATGCTTCCGGTACCGTCGATGACACCAGGCACTGCGTATACAGGGTGGCCAGTTTTTCTAGCACGATATCCCCCCCGTCCTTCAGCAAATCTGTAGTTATCTGATCCTCTCCAGCTGATTTCCCCCTTTTCATATTTTCTAGTGCTTTCTTGACCTCGTCCTTCGTCACTGGTGGAACGTCTGACTGTTTTTCCCTACCGCCAATCTCATTACGGTCCTGACTACTTTGGCTACTGTAGAGATCTGTATAGAACCCCTCGGCTACTTTGACTATCTTGTCCATATTAGTGATGACGTTGCCCGCCTTGTCCCTTATCGCATACATCTGGTTTTTGCCTATGCCCAATTTCTTCTTTACCGCTTTAAGGCTTTCCCCGTTCATTACAGCATGCTCAATTTTCTCCATGTTATACTTCCTTATATCGGCCACCTTGCGCTTATTGATTAGCTTTGATATCTCGGCCAATTCGATCTGGTCTGTTGGATTGGAAGCTTTCATACTCTGCCGTTTCTTAATCAAATCTTTCGTCTCCTTAGACAGCTTACCGGTATCCTCTCTAACTATCCTACCGCCTACTTCTAGAGAGTAATGTAACGGAAATTCGTTTTGTTATGGGGCCATTGGTGTACAGACCCCAAGAAGCTAAAATAAGACGATTGCCCGTGAGCGGAGGAAACGGTATAAACTTCTGACTCGGGGAGTCGCACGCTGCTTGGGGCACACTACTCAGTACGCGCTCCGCGCTGTAAAATTTGGCGTGTACTGGTATATGCTGTGCAAGATCGAGTGGCATACGTCTAGAAAAGCAACAAAGCCGCGCAGCCGCAGCATCGTATTCCAGCCACATTTCAACAGAGGCGAAATAAGAAAAAAATGTTCGTGGATCTGTGAACCGGATTTCTAATGCGGTGTCTATTCGGAACCACAAAGCCAAAATATCTTCAAAACTTCCAATTACAAATTTCAATAGGCATATTTATCTGTAAATTAGTTCTTAAGGTGCTGAAAAAGTCGAAGTGGCGGAGTGTAGAGGCCCGTGATACTGTGTACGCTGAGAATGGAACCTCGTTCTATCGTTCCGCGCCAAATATTTCTTTCACCGACTGCTCAAGCTACTCAAGAGTATCTTGTCCCAGACGATAGACTATTTCATCATTAGTAGCAACAGTAAAAAAATTCAAACTCTTAATGACTTCCTCTACGAAAGCTTCGCCTTTGAGTGCCAGCATTACCCGCCGGCTTTCCCAAAGATTGAGGTACGAAGGTACAAAATGCATGCCAGTTGTTGTTGTTAAGAGCTTTATTTTTCCAACGGTGTAGGAGGCCCCCTACTCCCCGCCCCCGGCACGTACTGTTTTCGTTGATGACGCACGCTACAACCGCACAGTGCTTGCAATCGCCACATCCGTAGCGGGTACCGCACCATGCCTCCTGTAACTTCCGCGGCACTGTCGAAAAGTGCACCACGAACAAAAGTGTTCGTCATGGTATTAAATTGTAAAGCACAATCGTGAGGAAGCACAATTTTCCAGCTCCATGATCTGCGGGCGGCTCTGGCCAAAATGAAACGGGGCACCACCCCGGGAAGGGATAAGGTCACCATCAATCGTTTGACGAACCTGCCAGACTCGGCATACGAGTCCCTCCCCGACTATATCAATGCGATTTGGCGCGGGGACATCCCCCTGCAAAGCGACTGGAAAACGGCTCAGGTAATCTTTATTCCTACATCAGGCAAACCAATTGACACAGATAACCTCCGCCCCGTCTCTCTCACCTCCTGTGTAGGCCAACTAATGCAGATGTTGGTGCGAGACCGGCTATCTGAATATCTTCAAGAAAAACATGTATTCGCGGGGACCATGTTCGGATTCCGCCCACACAGATCTTCTAAAGGGGTCCTCCTGCAGCTCAATCGGGAAGTTCTCGACCCACTCGAATGCCTCCATAATGACCAGGTAGTACTCGCCTTAGATCTGAAAGGGGCACTGGGGCCTCAACACATTCAAATACATAAAGCAATTTCTCACGGATCATCAATCCTACAATCGCATCCTAGATAATCAGCATGACCTTACCTACTCAGCACGCGGGAAACCCCCAAGGCGTGGTACTTTCCCCGCTGCTTTTCAATCTGGCTATGATGCACCTGCCTGCCCAACTCGATGGTGTCACTGGTGTACCGCACGCCCTGTATGCCGATGACATCACCCTGTGGGCCCCGCATGGCAGCATAGGGGACATTGAAACCAGCCTGCAAGCAGCGGTGACAATAGTAGACCGCTGCGCTCGCCCCTGCGGTCTTCAGTGTCCCCCACAAAAATCGGAATTTGTGCACCTCCGCCCCTCACCAAAGTGCACAACTCAAATCACTATTTATTTAGACAGTGGTCTCATACACGAAGCTGACGAGATAACGAGATTTGGGTACTCGGACTTTACATCTACAAAAAAGGCTGTCAGACACTGCATTGGCCAAACTCCGTAAGGTGGGGGACCAGGTGGGCCGCATGGTCCGCCGGGCTTCAAACAAACGCGGGAGGTTACGAAGTAAGGATGCCTTGCGGCTGGCAAACGCCTTCGTGACCAGTCAGATTCTCTATTCGACACCTTATCGCAACCTGCGGAAACAAGAGGAGGATATCCTTGAGGTGATCCTTCGCAAAATTATTAGGCGTGCCTTGGACCTCCCCATCACTACTTCAAACAGCCGTCTTATGGCCCTTTGGGTGGTGAACACTTTCCGGGAGCTCGCTACGGGAGGCACCCCTTACAAACCAGTACACGCGTTTATCGCAAACGGAGTCGGGTCGCCGTCTTCTTGCTCGACTCCGTATCGAACACACCACTCACATGGAAGACAAGTTTCGCATCCCAGAACTGTGGGGACGCGCCCTCTGTGAGCGACCTCTTCCATCCAATATGTCACACGAAGATCATCAGGTATATCAGGTAGATCATCAGATCAGGTATATATAACACACCAGCCCGTTGAAACAAAATACACCCGGGTTCTGCGACCCCAAATGGGACCCCAAATATTGCAGGGAAAATGCAGGCCTGCACCACATCGTGTGGACCTGCCGACACAATCCTCCAAATGACCAGAATGCAGTGCCAACAACTGAGATGTGGGATGCTGCCCTATCTAGCTCTATACTGCATGCTCAACGGGTCGTCATGACACGCGCGCGGATAGTAGCGGCAACCGCTGGAGTCCCGGACTTGGTATCCCACCTACACAACCCCTCTCCCTTATCATTACTCAATAAAGTTTGTCACTCACTCATTCACTCACTCATTCCATCCCCTCTGTTTTTTCTTTCTAAGGCGAAAACTTTTCTAGGCTCATGGAATGAAATCTCGCGCATGATAGTTGCGCGCGAGATGTCCTATTCCGCGATATTCCACGAGATTAGTTCCCGTATAGCCTTCCTACCATCTGCAATGTCACACTTTGTTGAGGTTGCGACTGAAGGAAGAAGGAAAATGAAATGCATGGGCCTGCTACTGGCTCTGTAGCTGAGCCACCTCCGCTGTCTCGGGCGTAGAGAAGAGAAAATAGAAGAGAAAAAGAATAGGGAGAGAAAGACGCGCGTCGAAACAGCCGTCGTCCGCCACCGAAACTGTATTGGGTGCAATGACGGCCTGCAACAGATTAAAATTTGTTGGCAGGCTGGCCCCCGCCGCAAGCGGCAGTCACCTACCAGTCGCAGACCCTTAGGGCCAGGAGCAGCCACCCTCCACCTACCACCGTCACACTTAAAAGCACGCCAAGGAACGCCACTTTACACAGGCGATTGTGTACCGTCCAAACTGACACTTGCAGGAGAAAGCATGACAGATACTGCGTCTTTCCTTTCCTGCAAATCCATTATAATTATATGAGGCACTCCAACAAATGCCGATAACAGGCAAACAGAGGGAGGCATATGATAGGAGAGGAATGGTAGACTTTCGCAGTTTCTCTCTTAGGAGTCAGCTGAGAGCAACACGATTTGCCGGGCTAGTTGGTTCATAGGAAAATTGTGTTAACTGCGCGAAAAAGTAGGACAACAGGAAGTAACACATACGACAGACTGTCGATTTTATTCTTAAAGTAAATGCAAGGCGTATTTAAGCGCTTTCTGCTATGTGAAATATCATTTGCCATCCACGTGAACACAAGATAAACACTATATTTACGAAATCAGCAAGAAAGATACTAAACCATGAAAAGACATACATGAAGCACACTCTGGGCCGGCCCACAATCAAAAGGTAATGGAGCTCTCCTAAGCTATCAAGGGAACAATTCGCTAAGCCGAAAAGATTGAATTCAAAATTCCAAAAACACCACCGCACTACCGTAACAACCGCTTAGTCATAACCAAAACTGAAAAATAATTCCCAACAGTTGCTTCAGCACTTGAAGGCTACGTCAAATACAGAAGCCGTGAAAAGCAATAATCTAAACCAAAACCCGAAAAACATTGCATACAGAGTTCATCAGTTCTTAAAAGCTGCATCAAATTATAAAAAACAATGAAAGGCACCAGGTCAAGATACCAAAACCATAAGAAAGCGAAAAGTCATTAGGATCACGAATTACATAGCAAAACTTGCACGGAGCGAATCTCAGGCAGAAGGAACTGAGAGGCATACTAAGAATTAAAGATTAAAACCACCAAATGATAAGCCAAACCAATGAACTTTTGGGGAGCAGAAAAATAAATAAAAATTAGTTGTAGGAAACTGGACCTGTCCATAAAACCCGCCTGCTCGGGAAGTGTGTAACTATTGAAAGTATCCTGAAAGCCGTGCAATATTAGGAAGCCTATAAAAATCCTTTGAAAAATGAAAATTTGTTTGACGTCAGGGTTATGGAATTCTTGCTTACGCAGCTCTCAATGTGCCTGTGTGAAAAGCTTCAATCACTAATCTCTCCTATCTGTCATTAGCCTTAGCCAAAAAACGCGTTCTCTGAAAATATAGAGCGCATTCCTTTTTCCTGGTTAGGATTTTGTATCGCCACAATAAAAAGATGACGAGAGAGATAGTTGAATCATATTGTCACGCACTTACCGCGGTCCTTATTGAAGGAAGATGAGGTTTGGCGGAATAACATGGAGGAAGAAAAAAACTAGGAGGGAGTGCCGCGGCGGAATAGTGAAGCCTAGTCATAAAAAATATAATGGAAAGAATCATGGGAAATTAGCCGTCACGTGGTACGGCAAGCGGTAGCCGGTAGCTGGTTTCGGTTGCGGTTTCGCACGCTGCCCTCTGAAGGAATGCCTTCGCGTGGCCTTCGCTACGCGACGCCTGCACTAGAAACCTGAGGCGCGCGCTGCGAGCAGGCGATGGATGAAACTTTGGACTTTTAGACGGGCTGATCCCGTGGGGGCTGCCGCCGTCGCGCAGTGCACCCGTGTATTTCGCGAAGTATGGCTGGGTCCTCTCAGCTGCGCCATATGAAATGCTTGCGGGGCTCGGCGCACAAAGACGAAGCACGCGAGAACAAAAAGAACGAGGGGCTTCGTCTTGTCGTCCGTTGTGTTCTTGTGCTCTGTCTTTGTGCGCTGAGTCCCGCAAGCTAGCCCAACAAAAAGTACTGCCATATGAAATGCTGCGTGGCGGCCGGGATCCAAGAACTACACGGATATACCTCGGGGCTGTCGCTCCAACGGTGAGTATCCTAGCTGTTATGCGCACTCCTGGAGAAACGAAACGTTTGTTTGTCAGGGCATGTGCATGTATTGTTCGAGACGAAAATCGTTTGATTCATTTAGGAAATGCAGACCTCAAATACACATTGTTACGCTGAAGCCAGTTCCCCGGGCATGCAATGTTATGTCAAATTCGTAGTCTCCCTGACGATACCAAATATGAAAAGGCCACCTGTAGTTACCACTAGTGTGCCTATAAACACGGAGTACAATGCAACAATTGTAAACGAAGTAACTTATGTGTTACGACGAGACGCACAACTTTCGGCAGACCACTCCGATATGCTTTCCGCGGGGACATCCGAAGTCACTAAACAATACCATGTACCTTGCTGCTTTTGAGTCTGGCAACTATGTTGGCTAAATTCCCAAGAATCATTGCTCGCAAGAGAGAGAAGGGAGCGGCGTCAGAGGAGGTTGGCTTGCGGAGGTTGCACGCGCTCCCTCCTAGTTTTTTTCTTCCTCCATGCGGAATAAGCAGAAGAGGACGACGAAGCTGGGTCTGTCCGCTGTGGTGTGCTAATCTTCCAGCGCATCCTAACATCTGTGTAAATAAACGTCGTAACAAGTGTGGTGGAGTTTGCGGGCTACAGATCACCACGGAACCTCTCCTACTTCGACGAAACAGAAGAATTACTTGGCTACCCCTCCCCCCCCCTCCCCCTACGGACGGAGATGGCGCAAGCAGATGGTTCAACGCAGCCCACGCCAGCAGCTCATCCGACCACCGCACAGCCTTATCGGGAACCCCGGCACTTCTATGGCAAGCCCGGGGAAGACGTGGATGACTGGCTCACCCACTACAATCGGGTGAGCAAATACAACCGCTGGGATGCGACTACTAAGTTGGCGAATGCGGTATTTTTTCTTGAAGAAACTGCGCTAACATGGTTTGACAATCATGGAGCATCCCTTTTCACCTGGGATCGCTTCATGGAAGAAATGAGAGCGGGATTTGGCGATGCCGATGCTCGAAAAAAGAGCGCCAAACAGACTCTAGCTCAACGAGCGCAAGTACCAGGGGAGACCTGCACAACTTACATAGAAGTCCTCAAGCTGTGCAGAATAGTTGATGCTCGGATGACTGACGAAGACAGAGTGGGTCATCTCCTCAAAGGAATAGCGCAAGACGTGTACAACTTTCTCATCTGCAAGGACGATTTGAATACCACCGCTGATGTAACACGACCCTGCCGCACGTTTGAATGTTTGAAGCGACGCCGTATCATTCAGAAGTTTGGTCGGTTGCCTAATGTGACAACTGTCGCCAGTGTGAATGTGTCTGAAACGACAAGCCGGGCAGATAGAATTCGCTAGATCGTCCGCGAAGAGCTTCGGAGGTATCAAGATATTGAGGGCCCCGTCAGACCCGTCTACAGTGGCACCTCTTCGGCAGACAATAGCCCATCTTCTACCTGTTATGCTCCCTCTGTTACGTCTCCTTCGGACACCCGATGCACTGCTGCTCATCGCCCGAACATCCAGCCTCTCACCATCAACGCCTACAACAGCGAGCACTCTCGTCCTCCTCGTCGACCACATCCAGAGCATGAAGCGTTTAATCCAAGCGACGATGAGCCTTATTCATCGAATGAACGTGAGCCGCCAGTGCATTATGTCTGTGGAATGATCGGCCACATTTCGCGTTTTTGCCGCAACCGTCGTCCGTACCAGCAGTATTGTCGAGAGTGGGTGAGCTCCCGTACAAGGTTTCGTGCTGACAATGATGATTCATATAGAAGAACACCTGGCCGGAATGAGTACAAAGCAACAGCTAGCCGACAAGAACGCAGAATGCGCTGAACCGAAACGAATCACCGGCCTCTGGCCGTAGCCTGACACCCCCATCTCGGCGCCTACGACGCTCCCCTTCTCCCCGACGACGGTCGCCACCTCCGGGAAACTAGTGAGTGCGGCCGATGGAGGTGAGGTTGCGAATAATATATAAATTATTTATTTATTTCAAAAAATTACATACAAATACGAGCCTGCCCAAGCCAACAATGGGCTTGTGGGGCAGCGCTCGGCAGAATGGAGCAAGCCCAGGGGCGGCACAGTAAGTCAATTGCACAAGACTAAAACTAAGAACTAAAGAAAGGCAGTAAGAAATGACGGGGAAGAAAAAAAAAACAGAAAGAAAGAGAAGAAACAAAATTACACATACAGGTCAAAGATATAAGATTTTACTTCTTTCCGCGTGCTGGAAGATAAAACATTATCTGGCAGGTCGTTCAACACATCAGGTACATAGAAGGCACGGACACGTTTCCCGTATCTTGTCCGTACTCTTGGTAAGGAAAAGCGGTCGCGTGGACGTAATGCTCTGGCGGGGACATACGGGAGGCAGAAATTGTTCCATATATAGGAAAGGATTACTGTTTCTTTGAATAACAGCCTGAACGAGGGCTGTGCGAGCATGCAAAAAGACCGGGATTGTTGGTAATGTGCACACCATACATCACCGCCCGAATTATGGATTTTAGTAAAGAATCAACTTTATTGCGCCAAAACACTGAACAGAAATAAAAAGAACAAATTTCATATCTCAGCACACTGTCCGCCAATGCATGTGCTATTGTTTCCCTTACGTAAATTGGGCATAGTGCTTTAATAGAATACAGCAGGCAGGCACAAACGTTAGCCAAGTGAGTGTTCCAGGACATGTTAGAATCGAAATGAACACCGAGATAATTGACACTTGAGAGGTATGGAGTAGGAGAGCAAGAACAATTGTTACACAGAGGAGAATGAAGAAACACTGGAGTGATGACAGGAATAGACTTCAGCGGATCGTGAAAACATACTAATTTAGTTTTATTTTGGTTAATAGAAATTAAGTTGTTACGGTACCAACTGATAACATTTGTAGTGTCAGTTTGTAATTCAGCCACGGCTTGATGGTAATTAGTATGACGAGGTACTAAAAGCGTGTCATCTGCGTATTGAAACAACTGACAGTGAAAAATTGTTTGACTGAGATCATTAACGTACAAGTTGAATAAAAGGGGAGCTAAAATCGACCCCTGGGGTACTCCAGCGCTCAACTGCCTAGGTTTGCTTTTAATATTTCCGAGAACTACTACTTGGATTCGACCGTGCAAATAATTCTCAAGGAAAGTTAGGAAAGGTCCTCGGAAGCCATAGCTATGAAGTTTACGAAGTAAAATTTTATGGTTTACGGAGTCAAAAGCTTTTGATACATCTAGAAATAATGCACAAGCGAATGCACTAATTTCAAGAGTAAATGCTAATAGGAGAGCAAGAACAATTGTTACACAGAGAAGAATGAAGAAACACTGGAGTGATGACAGGAATAGACTTCAGCGGATCGTGAAAACATACTAATTTAGTTTTATTTTGGTTAATAGAAATTAAGTTATTAAGGTACCAACTGATAATATTTGTAGTGTCAGTTTGTAACGTGCGCTAACATCGTACAGCGCCCGTGTGCTGTACGATGTCAGCGCACGTTAAAGAACCCCAGGTGGTCGAAATTTCCGGAGTCCTTCACTACGGCGTCTCTCATAGCCTGAGTCGCTTTGGGACGTTAAACCCCAAAACCAAACCAAACCAAACAAGTAAATCCTTACTGATTAGGCGACAGTATGTTGTGCGCATCAATAAAGCTCTGCATTACGTGAAAAATATGCTTTTCAAGTATAAGAGCAATGCACGAAAGTATCGAAATTGGCCTGTAGTTTGTGACAACATTGACCTGTCCGCTTTTGAAGAGAGGAACTACAAGCGCTTCCTTGAGGCCAGGTAGAATTTCTTGCGTGGTTATAATGTTATTTATAATTGCTAAAAGAACACTCTTCAGGGCCTCGAAATTTCTGCGAAGGACGTCCACAGACACACCATCTAATCTAACCGACTTGTGCTGTTTTAAGTTAAATAAAATATAGCGAATATCATCCTCGGTACACTCAGGCAGGAAGGCAGAATCAACTACCGATTGTGGCATACAATAACTAGCCGTATTACCGGACAAACTTGTTGCAGTAGACGAGAAAATGGAATTAAAGTGGTCTGCTAACGTTATAGATGGTGGACCGAAATTCTTGGCAATAGTTTGGTATGCGCCTTTCCGGGAACGACCCCTTAATTCGTTAACCACGGACCAAGCCTTGGACGGGCTATTTCTAAATTCAGAAAATTTACCTTGGAAGTGCTGTCGCTTGGCACCCCTAAGCACAGCAGTGACTTTATTGCGAGCCATCTTATAAGCTTCACGAAGATACTGATTATTAGGTGAGCGACGACAACGCGCCCAGGCTAGTTCTTTTTCAGCTATCGCGGTTAGAGCATTTCCATTTAACCACGGGCATCCCGGCTTTCGTTGCTTTAAGACGACTACGTTTTTGCAAGAGTGCGCTGTCTGCGTATAAACGGCAATAAAAGATTAATAGAGGTGACTGGCAGGAACTTATGCTAGGAAAGATTACCAGTCGTAGCGTTGCAACAGCGAGTCCAGCTTTCTTTTATCAACAACCTCTATCTGTGATACTGGGTTGTTAGCCGCAGCATGCTGAGACAATAGAAAGCTACACCCAACATGATTCTAGCTTACCCATGCCTCTGCCCATTTCGATGTTAAAGAACCGAATTGAAGTGTTTGTGGACGGTGTGCGTGCTATGGCGTTGTTGGACGCAGGTGCAACCATTTCTATTATAAGTCTGGCTTTTAAAAACTGCCTTGGTCGTAAAATTATGTTTGCTTGGGATAGTGCGACAACATTTTGTGGTGTTGGTGGCGAACCGCTTAACCCACTTGGAGTCTGTTTTGTGAATCTTGTTATCGCCGGCCACACATTCCGAACTGAATTCGCTGTACTTGCTCGATCAACGCATGACGTAATCCTTGGACTGGATTTTCTGGAGCAATGTGGGGCCACTCTCGACTTTCGCAACGGAGACATTTCTGTGAGGACTCGAATTGAATCTGCTTTGCGTAAAAATTCGCGGACCAATCACTGCACGCTTTCGGTTTTGGACGACATAGTCATTCCTGCAATGTCAGCTGAGTTTATACAAGTTCTTAGTTCCAGCTGAGCCAGTGATGCGTTCGACGCTGTGGTTGAACCACTCACCCTCAACTGCGCGACGAAAAGTATTCTGATTTCCCGCTGCACCATCTCAGTCACGAATGGCCATTCTTCTTTGTGGACGACTAACTGCTCTAACGAACCTGTTGTATTACCACGTGGTCTAAAACTTGCCAACTTTGACGAAGACATTTTGAAATCAGTGGCCGTGCTCAACACAGACAACTCCCAGCCTACCGCATGCTCAGAAGAAGATGAGACAAAATTTCTTGCCATGATTAACAAATTCCTGCCAACAAGTGACCGTCACAGTTTAGTGGAAGTTCTGGCGAAACATACTGCGGCTTTCGATTTCTCTCGGAACTCGCCACCACGGATTCCCATTTCCCGTACTCAGCACCGAATCAATACTGGGACTCCTGATCCAATCCGTCAGAAGCCTTATCGTGTATCCCCATCAAAGCGCCAAACAATCGAAGAACAAGTTCGTGACATGCTGCATGAGTGCATCATTCAGCAATCGTCTAGTCCGTGGGCTGCCCCTGTGATTCTAGTCAAAAATAAAGATGGCACATGGCGATTTCGTGTTGATTATCGACGGCTGAATATTGTTATCAAGAAGGATGTGTATCCCCTGCCACGTATTGATGACGCCATTGATTGCTTACATTCCGCCTCCTATTTTTCCTCAGTTGACCTGCGATCAGGCTATTGGCAGATCCCCTTGCACCCGGAAGATAAAGAAAGGACGGCATTCATCACCCCAGACGGGCTGTATGAATTGAATGTGATGCCGTTTAGATTATGGAACGCTCCAGCCACGTTCGAAAGATTAATGGATACAGTTTCGCGCGGACTGAAGTGGCACATTTGTATGTGTTGTTTGGACGGTGTAGTGATATTCGGGACTACTTTTCATGAACACCACAGTCAATTAGAAATTGTCTTGCAGTCTGGGAGAAAGCTGGTCTGGTACTCAATTCCAAGAAATGTCGTTTTGGAGAACGCCAGACTGTGGTACTTGGACATCTCATAGACAAGGATGAAATCAGGCCTGATCCGAAAAAGATCGAAGCTGTCACTTGTTTTCAACCGCCGAAATCGTTAAAACAGCTCAGGAGATTTTTGGGACTTTGCTCCTATTTTCGGCGTTTTGTTCCGAAGTTTGCTGATCTAGCATATCCCCTTACTTGTCTTCTGCAAAAAGATGTGCCTTTCAAGCGGACTACCGATTGTGACTCTGGCTTTCGTCAGTTAAACTTGATTTTGACATCAGGACCAGTATTACGCCACTTCTGTCCATCAGCCACAACAGAACTTCACACTGACGCCAGCGCAGTTCGAGTTGGTGCTGTGCTTATAAAGCGCCACAATGGCGATGAACATGTCGTTGCATATGCAAGCCGTTCTTTGAGCAAGGCTGAGCGTAATTACACAATAACTGAACAGGAATGCTTAGCTGTTGTATTCGGTGTGCAACGGTTTAGGTCATATCTTCATGGATGTGCATTTAAAATTGTTACGGATCATCATTCCTTACGTTGGCTTGTAAACCTTCTTGACCCCTGTGGACGCCTTGCGCGGTGGGCTTTGAGCCTTCAAGAATTCAATTTTACTGTGTCTTTTAAAAGTGGTCGTAAGCACGGTGATGCTGACTGCCTATCACGGTTGCCACTTCAAACTACTGATTGCGACAATGAGGTCTTGGATGAATATATAGCTGCTATCTCTACACGTTTCCTTGATGTTGGTGAATTTAAGATCGCGCAGCGGAACGACAAGTTGGCGCCGCTTTTTGATGCAGCAAGTTCCCGGAACCCTACGACCTCATTCTGCATTCGTGACGGTGTACTATACAGGAAGAACTACTCGTCAGTAGGTGCGCAGCTTCTTCTGGTAGTTCCTACAAGTCTTAGGGGTCAGGTTCTTGGGGTAATGCACGACCATGCTACAGCTGGACACTTGGGTTTCGCGAGGACATTGCACAGGACTAAGGAACGTTTTTATTGGCCGAAGATGCGTCAAACTACTCAACGTTATGTGGCCAGCTGCCTCCAGTGCCAGCGTTTCAAGCACCCAACCTGCTCACCGCCGGATCATCTTCAGCCTATAACGCCACCACGAACCCCATTCGAACAGGCGGAAATTGATCTTCTAGGACCGTTTCCCCGTTCCTCCAACGGAAACCGCTGGGTTATAGTGTGCGTAGACTACCTTACGCGGTACTGTGAAACTGCAGCCATACCGTAAGCCACTGCTTCTGATGTCTCGGCGTTCCTCCTACGGCCCATCATTCTTCGACATGGGCCTCCTCGTGTGTTAATAAGCGATCGTGGCCGACAGTCTACGGCAGAAGTTGTAGAAGAACTTCTTCGCCTCTGCTCATCCCATTTTCGCCATTCAGCTCCTTACCACTCACAAACAAACGGTCTTACCGAACGCACCAATCGGACGCTTAGCAATATGCTCGCAATGAATGTCGACTCCCGCCACAAAAACTAGGATGAAGTCCTTCCGTTTATAACATACGCATTTAACACTGCTAAGCATGAAACAACAGGCTACAGTCCGTTTTTTCTTCTTGATGCACGAGTTCCACGAAGCACTTTGGACACGTTTCTGCCTTTCTCACTCCCTGCTGAAACTTCACTAGCGCATACTCTCTCTTTGGCTGAAGAAGCTCGTCGACTCGCTAGACTTCACAGCCTCCCAGAAACGCTACAAACAACGCTACGACAAGCGTCATCAATATGTTAATTATGCCCCTGGTGACTTGGTGTGGCTTTGGACGCCGTTGCGTAAGCGCGGCTTGTGCCAGAAACTGCTGCGCCACTATACGGGCCCTTTCGTTGTACTGGAACGCCTCAGCGCAGTAAACTTTGTAGCTTCTCGCCTGACCCCCCAAGGGCGTCGTTCTCGGAAGACTCAAGTAGTCCACGTGGCCCGCACGAAGCCCTTCTATCAACGTGACGAACTCGCCCGGCGGGCATCGTCTGCGAAGGGGGCAGTGTCTCGCACTTTCCGTCGTCCTTATTGAAGGAAGATGAGGTTTGGCGGAATAAGCAGAAGAGGATGAGGAAGCTGGGTCTGTCCGCTGTGGTGTGCTAATCTCCAGCGCATCCTAACATCTGTGTAAATAAACGTCGTAACAATATTTTATTTCAACGGACAATAAGTGTGTCAGTAAGACTTCTCTTGTTCTTTCAAGCAAAGAGGTGTCTTTTTTGAGTGACATTTTGTGCAAGAGGTGTCTTTTTTGAGTGACTATTTGTGCAGCAGGTGAACCCAGGGGTTATTTCACGCGATTGTTTCGTTTTCGTCATATTTGTTTTTACCTGGGTCTTGGAGTAAAGGCTTAGGCATAGTTGTGAGTAAGCGCTTGTACTCTGGCTTCCTTTTATCTTGTCCTTTGTCTTCGTGTTCGCGCTGTTTAAATTAATAATGAATATGTATCTACTCGCCCAACAAAGTATCTTGAGTGGCTTCAGTTTAAAGGCGAGCATGATCACGGCAGTGGGCGATACGAGACACGAACTGTTCGCGGGAAGGCGCGGCAGAAGGAGTGGAAGCTTCGAGGGAGAAGGTAGGATGGCGGCCAGAAAAAAGAAAAAAACGTAGAGTAGGTGGTGGTTCGTTGAACGGCAGTGTTGTAGGCGAAGGTTACAAAGGGGAGCAAAGAGTCCCAATTGTGCTGAGGGTGAATGTAGGTGGATAGCATATCAGAAAGGGTCCGATGAAAGCCTTCTGTGAGGCCATTGGTCTGAGGGTGGTAAGGAGATGTACTTTTATGCACCGTGCCTGAAGCATGATGCACTGCGGCGAGGACGGTGGAGAGGAACGACTTGCCACGATAGCTAAAGAGGAGGTGAGGGGCGCCGTGGCGAAGAAGTATGGTGTGGATGAAGAAGTTCGCGATTTCGGAAGCGGAGCCGGAAGGAAGTACTGCAGTTTCAGCGTATCTGGGGGCAGTAACGACCCAGCGGTTGTGAGCTGGAGTCAAGGGAGTCCATACCAGTCGATTTCCACGACTTCGAAAGGCGTGAAAGGACATGGGAGAGGTTGCAAGAGACCGGTAGGAGGCGACGTAGGACGTGGGAAGAAGACAAAGTGGTGCGTTGATAAGCAGCAGCTACCGACTATCCGATGCTCATCAGCACAACACTTCATCTTTTTCCCACGACACGATGACCAATGATGATTATGCTCAGATGAAGATGAAGTTCACTTACAGTGCTTACAATATATATATATATATTATAGTCATAAAGTAAAATCAATTTTGGCTCTTATGTGATACAGCAAGCAGTTCCATTTAGCATCAGTTTCTGCCTGTGGTTGTAATTGCAGTTGCGGTTTCTGCCTGTTAAGACGACTGAGGAAAGTGCTACAAAAGAATGCGAAAAATTCAGACCGCTGCGCTCTGCTTTTCTCCTCTCCGGAGCGTGGCTCCACTCCGGGCGCTAAAAACACCGCGTACCAAGCACGTGTGGAGCACGACAACATTGGCCTTGATCCCCTGACGCCCTGCCCTTCCCTGCAGCAAACCGTGGGTTCATATATATTCATATGCATTTCTAACTGCGTCCGTGCTTGGGCAGGAAAAGAAAATGCTAACTAGAACAAGCAGTGAAAAACAATTGTTATTCAGTACATACAGAAGTTGTCACATAACCTAAAAAAGATAACGCAACGGTTTGAGATGTGAGTATCCCTTCTGCGCTTTTTGCACGCTGTCAATATTTAGCCCCGTCAGTAACCCCATGAAGGAGCCAACTCATGGATGCAACACGACGCATGAAAGCCGATTTGTTGAATGCACTGAGGGACTAGAAAATGAGATTCTTTAGTTGTGGGGAAAAGTTTAAATGGGATAAACAGGACGGTGCCTAAATGATAGATAAAGAGGCCATAAGAACGACCTAGCTATACTTTTCGCCTTTAATGCCGCGACAGGCACTTCGGCCCCATTTTATTTTTTACGCGTTCTTATAGTATTATTATTTCTCCAGAATTAATGAATAACAGTCTGTTACATTTGCCCCGACAAAAATCCCTAGAGGACAAACGCTGGCTCGCCCCATTTTCGCTCTCTCTTTTTTTTTTCACTGTGCTTCGGCACGCTGGCCTCTCGGCGCCTTGCCTTGTTCGCACCTTCAGTAAAAGGCATTGGATGCCATACGGCAACTGTCGAGTTTCTGCCGGTGCGATGCTCGTTTGTGTTTGGCGCGAACGGCAGTTGTGCGACGAGCGCAACGGGCATATGGTCAGTATTTCCCTCTTTTACCTCCCACTGACTTCTTTCACTTCTCTTCCGATGAGATGTAGAAATGTTGTACTCAGTGCTCTCTGTGTCCACTTCTATCTTCATCCGCGTCCTATGCGCTATTTCATGAAACGAGTAAAGTGCACATTCAATTGTCTTTTGAGAAACGAAAGACTTCGTCTTCAAGTGGTGGTGTTGTGCCAGCGAACGATGCATGACCGATGAGTGCCGTGAGACGTCGTTCGATCAGCAGCATGGCAATGAACGGTGTCATTCTTTGCCACTCAAGGCTTTTTTACTCCCCCCTTCAGCGTCATCCAGTGTCACACTATATTACGCATAAAGAGCTAATGGGGAGAGCATGTTGCCGGGCTAGTTGGTGATCCATTAAGTAAAAAATTTTGCGCAAAAGAAAGAACACAAAGGACAAAGAAGAACACATAAGACGTTTGACGAGCGCTAAAGGGATTGCCGCGGACCACATTACATAGCGGACGAGTACGTGTACCGGTCCCCACTCGTCGGCATGGAACGAAACCGCAAAACTGCAAAAAGAGTGCGGGCACCAGCAGCAGTGCGCCCGCGGTACCCGCGGGAAGATCTGAAGGTAATGGGTTGGTTGTGACACTGACAAGGAGGGGCGGTGTAGTTGCTTTTTCGCTTTGCGTTTTGAAAAAGCTTACTCGGCTCCGACAGACAAGGCTCACTGAACGAGAGAACCGGCTTTTCAAAAGAACCGCTGTTCAGCCAACTAGCAGATCTCCATCCACAGACAAAAGCAAAAGAACCTCGATCTCCAAAAGAACGGCGCACTTCGCCCAAAAGACAACCGATGGCGAGGATTGCGAGTCTTGCGAAAAAGGGCTGGAGGTTGCTTTCTCGCATTGCTAACAGATGGCGCGGAAGTCGCACCCGCCCTTGACGGCTATGTTCACTGAAAGAGAGAACCAGCAACCAGCTCTCCGAAAGATCCGACGGCTCTGACCGCTCCGATGGCTCCGACCGCTCCCGCTCTGACCGGTCCGGATCCGACGGCTCCGGCGGATCCGGCTTCGACTTTGTGGAGCCATATGGCTCCCCCACTCTTTGAAAGGAGCAGATCTGAAGATCCGGCTCGCTCCGGAGCGACCCATCCCTACATCGGTGTACTACGTGTGTGTAGATATTTAGGTGACTACCTAGTATTTTTAACTGCACCAAAGGGTGAAAGCTTGAGAGATATCGCCTCCAAACTTCTGACCGTGTTCGGATTCATTTCTTGTGGCCTCAACTACACAAGTGAAACGCCAATTGAAGACCGGCTTCAGTTTCTTGATTTGTCATTGCATCTTGCGGAAAAGAAGACGTGCTGGTGCTTTAAGCCTAGAACAAAGAAGGCGCTGCTTCCTTATAGCAGTCCACATTCGAAGCTTGTTAAGAGAGGCATTATTTCCAGGTGCATCTTGAGAGCCCGAAGTAAGTCAGGAAGATGTTTCAATCAAAGGGAACAAGAGCAGTGTCGGAACGTAAGGAACAAAGCGGGTGGCTTCCTGGCTGAACATTGTATGAATTGCAGGAAAAAAGAATGCCCTCCATATTTTGAGAGAACGCGTTTTTTGGCTAAGGCTAATGACAGATAGGAAAGATTAGTGATTGAAGCTTTTCACATCGGCATCTCTGAGAACTGCGCCAGCAAGACTTCCATAACCCTGACGTCGAAAGAATTTTCATTTTTGGAAGGTTCTGTATAGGCTTCCCAATATTGCACGACTTTCAGGAGACTTTCAATAGCCACACACTTTCCGATCAGGCAGGTTTTCTGGACAGGCTCAGTTTCCTACAACTAATTTTTATTTATTTTTCTGTTTCCCAAAAGTGCTTCGGTTTGGATTATCATTTGGTGGTTTTACTCTAATTCTTAGTAGGCCTCTTAGTTTGTTCTGCCTGTGATTCGCCCGGCGCAATTTTTGCTATGCAATTTGTGGTCCTAGTGCATTTTCGCTTTTTTATGGATTGGTTTCTTGACTTGGTGCCTGTTTATTGTTTCTTATAACTTGACGCAGCTTTTAAGAGCTGATGAACGTTTTATGCAATATTTTTCGGGTTTTTGTTTAGACTAGTGTTTCTCACGGCTCCTGTATTTGACGTAGCCTTCAAGTGTCGATGCAAATTTTGGGCATTCTTTTTCAGTTTTGGTTATGCCTAGGCTGTTGTTACGGTGTTCCTTTTGTCGAGGACTTCATGTGCTGTTGCACGGTTTGGTGCGGTGGTGTTCTCGGAATTTTGAATTCAATCTTTTCGTCCACAGATGTCTGTTGTTATATTGGCTTAGCCAAGTGTTCCCTTCACAGCTTAGCAGAGCTCGATTATCTTTGTGATTGTGGGCCGGCCCAGATATTTCTTCATGTATGTCTTTTCGTGGTTTAGTATCTTTTTTGGCCGATTTTAGAAATATAGTGTTTATCTTGTGTTGACGTGGATGGCAAATAATTTTTCACGTAGCAAAAAGCGCTTAAATACGCCTTGCATTTTCTTGAAGAATAAAGTTGATAGTCTGCGCTTCTAAGTGTCGTATGTGTTTCTTCCTGTTGTCCTACTTGTTCGCGCAGTTAAAACAATTTCACATCTATGAGGCCCTCTAAGTTTTCCTTTATTTTCCCGTTTGTCCGCATGAGGTAGCGGATTGATTGATTGAAAACTTTATTCAATGCGTGGGAGTTCTCGGAGTTGTGGGTGGTCCGCTTATTCCAGCAGCCCAGTGGCCTGCACCGCAGAGTGGCCCCTGCGAACCAGTCCTCTGTTGGTCGGGGTCCTCGCTGTGCAGAATAGCCTCCCACTGCTCCAAATAGGGATTAGGTAGTTATCGATAAATGAATTTAATTGGCATGCCCACACAATGTGAAATGCCGTAGTGAGTTAGTGAAAAATTTTATTGCGTACAGATAAGAGAGGGAGATGCGTATGTGGGGTCCCTATTTCGGGACTCCAGCGGCTGCCGCTGCTATCCGCGCGCGCGTCATGAGGGCCCGTTGGGCCTCAGAGCCGTAAGTATTTCTCCACAGTGTGGGAACTCTGGTGTGTAAAGTGAGGGGTACCATTGGTGGAGTTTAAAGGTGTAACGAGAGTGTCTGTTTGTAGCCGGCAAAGGGCGTGTTCTTCCATCTTGTCTAGAGTTTTGTGATGTGCAGGTTATGTGATCCTGGCCTGTCTGTAGGCCTGCAAATGTTCAACAAACGTGATTATGGGCTGTGTGATATGCTCTTTTTCCTCGTCGGCTAAAAGGGTAGCGGAGGTTGCTTAGCTGGACCCAGTAGCAGGCCCATGCATTTTCTTTTCCTTGTTCCTACAGTCGCAACCACAACCACTACGTAAACTGATATCGCACAGCACACAGACAGCCTCTCCGGTCCACCTTCATCAGAACGCAGCCGCCAGCGGTCGGGATCGAACCTGGGTTCTACAGCACAGTAGTATCTTAACCACGGCATCCAGCGGCAGAGCTGAATCTGAGGTGAAAAAATGCGTAAGCTTGAGTGTTGCTGCTGCAAAGGGTACAACGCGCGCCCCTTGACGAATACAACCCGCGTTCAATCCGCCTTTTTCGCGAGTTTTCTGCGCATGCGCGAAGTCGTAGCGGCGACTGATGGAAACACATTGGACGGCGTCGGCGGCGTTTCTCGGCGCCGCCAGTGCACGGGGGCTGGCGGCGCCGGGCGGCATGGTGACCGTCACAGGCTTGCAAAGCGATGCCAACCACATCTTCCGCATACGGTTGCCACTATCTAAGCGTGTCGAGATGCAAGACGCGGTTTCTCAGGTTTCTTTCGGCGAGCCGCAACCAACAACGACGTGAAGCTTAAATTAGTGCCACCAAGCGTCAAGTTGTAAATGGCCGACCTTAGCAACCGACTGCGTACGCTCGACTGTGCGAAAAACACTTCGTTACGGTATGGATGCATCTAAAGGAAATGTGTATGATGAAAAGTATTTACCGGAGTTTGCACCAAGCCTGAAACTCACCAGGGATAGCCGCATTGAGCATTTGTTCGGCGCGTCTGATGGCGATGTATTTTGTCGTTTGTTTTCTTTATGTGCGAAGGGGCCGGGTAGCGCAGATATTGCACGTGGCTGTGTGCGCCACACCATAATATTTAGCATGTTTTATCACGACTGCCGCCTGACTAAAAAATATTGGGCGTTTGTTGTGATGCACCGCCGTTCGCGAGCCAATTGGTTGAGCTGGTCATGAGGCTTGCGAACGGCAGTGCAATAAAACGCCGTATTTTTTTTCTTGCAAGTCAGGTGGCAGTCATAATAAAACATGCTAAATAGTACGGCCTAGCGCACACAGCCGCCTGTAATATCTAAGCTACCTAGCCCTTTCGCACATAAAAAAATGACAAAATACATCGCCTTCAGGCCTCCGCTATCACTGGTGCGTTACAGGCTGGGTGCAAACTCCAGTAGGTAGTTTTCATCATGCATATTTCCTTTAGCTGCATACATATCTGTAGTATCTGTGTTTTTGCCGCTCGGAGCATATGATGCACTTGACACTCTTGCACGACGCACAGTATTTTTTTTACCTTAAAGGCTCGCCTTCGTGCACGCCAAAACATTCGGATTTTGTTCCTTTAGTGTACGCAATCAGATGCACTTCGTTAGGAAGCTATCGTCGTCTTCGTCCAACCGTTTGCAACGGCAAGGAAACCGCCCGGCACAAATGAGTCTCCTGGAGAGTTCATGCTCGTTCACTTGCAGAGTGGATCGCCCTGGACGTAGAACAGGGTTGGTTCCTGACCGAGATGCGCATCCGATATGTAGAAGATGCACATGCGTCACCAAGTCGTTGATTCCGCAGAAATCGCGGCGGAGGCAGAAAGGTTGTGGATCCTCTCACAACAGAATGACCATTCGCTGTGCACTGAGAACCTTTTCAGCACTGCGACCGCATTCGTTCTGACTCCTGAGGGCAGAAACCGGCTACAGCGCTGAATCATCCGTTGCCAGAAAAATGCCGCGCGTTTCCTGCAGGTGTGCATTCCGGCCGGGACAGTGACCTTTTCAGAGGGTGTGCAAAAGTGCCTCTCTGCCGGGCTTCGTAGATGAAATCCTATAGCTGCACGATTGTAGATGACGCGAGGCGGAAGCGACGCCCATTGCCCCATGCCGGCGCCGCGGTGACCGCATTGTGCTCGGTAACTCAAGACTCAAGCATATGGGCCGCTCGAAGTCACAGAAGACGATTCCACCTAGTTCTGCAGCATCAACAAACCCCTGGCTGTTTTGCCCTTTGAGATCCCTCTCTCTGTCTCTCTGCCTCCGCGCTCTCCTGTCTGCCGAAAACCTGCACGCTGAGAGCGTCTCATTCTGTCACGTCAAACAAGGCCCGCGCTACACGCTCTTACAATACGAAGATAGTATATGCGTGCGTTATGAGTGGCTTGTGAAAACGCTGTACATTCCCCCATACTGCGTGAACATGATATACTTCAACCACTGTCACTACTTTCTGCCCGGAGGCCAAAAAA
>JAJIZL010028655.1:4939-39100 GCA_023969395.1 Amblyomma maculatum
TTCTAAAAATATGGTTATATTTGCCTGGAACACCTTTTAAGTGTCTTTAACACTGTTAAACCTGGTTTTATACAATCGAAAGTCTATTTTTCTTGGAATTGCTTTGGTTAGGCTTAGGTTTAAAAACGGGCAGACATCGTTTTGCAGCGATTAAATCGCCGATACTATGGAGTTGAGGATGCCGTCAACTACAGGAGGGAACTCATGAGCGGCGGCCGCTCTTCAATGGAGGCGGGAAGCAAGGCGCCTGTGTCCGTGCGATATCAGTGAAAGTTAATGAACCCCAGGTGATCGAAATTTCTGAAACCCTCTGCTACGGTGTCTCTCATAGCTTGAGTCGCTTTGGGACGTTTTACCCCACAAGCCAAACCTAATAAACTCGAATCGGGTTCCTGCGTATGTAATCTCCATATTGTTATAAGTGTCTAAAATGCACGATGTCTGTCTTTGTCAGTTTTGCTTAATGCGCATTACTTTCTTATTATGTGGTAGTTAGTATGACTGCACTTCTCTCAACTGCACAGGGACAGAGGCCTTCGTCAGGCGCCACCGCATTTAGCTCTGCCTTTGCAGCAGAAGCTGTATTTGCTCGGTTGAAAAAACAAACAAACAAAAACAGACCAATAAGCTAATTTTACCCTCTTCTTTCATGCAGGATGAGGGCCACGAGTTCCGGTTCGCGACTCCTCCGGCGCCAAGGAGACCAGAAGACACCTACACTGAGGAACCAGAATCTGGTTTTGGCTTTGAACCCCGCCACCGCGAACAAGAGGACAAGCCGTGCCGGGACTCAACGGCGCACCCCACCGTCCAGCCGACTACACAGGGCAGCGCGGAAACGGAAAGCACGCCGTCGAGGTCGACAGGGTTTGCAAGTACTACCGCTGAAGCGTCCAACGAACCCACCTCTGAGACGACAGCCTCGGAGCCATCTTCAGTGTCGCCCACTTCGGTGGTCATCACAACTAGTGCGCCGAGCATAGAATCAACTGGTGTTCCAGAAATCGCGGCTCCATCAACTAATGGTGACCAGGATGTGCCGCAGAACACCGAGAGAGCACAGGACAGCACGCGAGTCCCGTCGCCGCCGGAGACGACGACCGGCCAGACAGTCAGCGCGTCGGTAACCCGCGATGTCGCAGAGCCGACATCGACTGTCGACACGCCGGCCCCGTCCATCGACGCCACCAGTAGCCCGACTCTACCGCCAGAAGATCCGTCCGAGAACGACATCGACGGTGAACCACCCAATGCACCGCCGCCAACACCCGCACGGCGCAGGGGAAGCGGTCCGGGATTCGTCATCTCCGACGCTCACTGACTGGTGCCGCAGGCGGAGGAGGAGAGGTGGAGCGCATGCTTGCGTCGACACTATTGGGCTCACTACGGTCGCTTTTACGAGACGCGATGGTTAACCCTACAGTGGCTATGAGGCCTACTTCCAGACCGACAGTATCTTTGCCATGTGTGGAAATACCACGATTTGCCATGATTGCGGAGAGAGACTGTGCCTCTCGTCATGGTCAGGCCCGCCAGCTTTTGCGGACACCTCAAACTTTTGTAGTGTTACCTTGTTGTTGCGGCTTTTGCATGTCATGCCACACCAAGTCGCGCCAAACTCACATCTAGACGTCACGACAAAGAACAGTAGTGATACAAATAAAACCCTTGCGCAGCACGTGAATCGCAGTAGTTTAGGATCTCTAACTGGCGTCGAGGCGTGTTTAGCAATCATGCAAGCCATTGGAAATGCCATAAACGGCGCCAACTTTCTATGGCTAGGTAGCGAAAAGGGCAAACAGGACACGAAGGGTGGCTGATCCAGGCCCTGATGGGGCTGGGACAGGTAGGTCAACGCCGCTTGCGGCGGGGGCTAGCCTGCCACCAATTTTTATCTTTCGTAGGCCGTCATTGCACCCGCCACTCTTTCGGTGGTGGACGGCGGCTGTTGTTGCGGCCCGCGTCTTTCTCTCCCCTCCTCATTTTCTTTCTTCTCTATTTTCTCTTCTGTCCGCACGAGGCAGCTACAGGAGCTACAGAGCCAGTAGCAGGCCCGTGCATTATCTTTTCCTTCTTCCTACAGCCACAACAACAACCAGTTCACTGCGCAGGAGAACATAGTCTTCTATAAAAGTGCTGTGCTATAAAATGCTTCTATAAAATGCTGTGCTGCTTATAGGAAATACCGCGAAGCGTACGACGTGACCGCGCCTGCTATCGTCTTTTCGCCGCTTTTTCTGTAAGGTTTCGAAATGCGCTTACTTTGCTGTGGGCACAGCTTGACATTTGGGAATTTACACTCCCAAATGAGGAACACATCCCTGAGTAGACGGGGTGCGAAAACTATTATTTCAACGTAAAGGCAGAAGTGAAACCGAAGCCACAACTGAGGCCAGATACACCTGAAGTAATTTGCGTAGTAATATTGTGCCGAAGGACTCGCTGCAGCAGGCTTGGCTGCATAGCCATAAAAGGCTGTTCCAGAGTATAGCACGTATGACTGGTTCGCTTAATACGTAGTAGAAAAACAGTTGAAACTCATATGAATGGCAAAATGCGACAAATAGCTAAAAAAAAAACCACGAAGCAGCGTTTACTTAACAATATAAGATGCTCGGAAACGGAAAGTGCGGCTACAGTGAATACACCGTTCCCTGACACTCACTCTTTACGCCAACGTAGCGTCAGAGGATAGGCGGAAAAGCACACAAGAAATTCAGGCAAACCTTAAACTCGGATTTAAGGCTTTAACGCGGTAGCGTTAATGAAGCCCTTCAGTAGCTTGGCTTCCTCTTTGCGTATCGTTGCACAAACATTTTCACTTTTTATATTTTCCATTTATTTACTACGAAAATAAACAAAAAAAAAACGAACTTTTAGCCAAATTCAACGAATCTGCCTTGAAGGATAAGAAAGGAAGCATGTCCGGGTCGTAGTGCAGGGGTCACGGTTTGCTTCCTCATCTAACTCGGCCTGTTTCTTTTCAACATAATTAATTTACTTTAAACTCTTACATATCCTAACCACGTTTTAGTCATGTTTTAAACTACGTGTGACACCATGATCCTCCCGACCAATCTCAACCCATCTCTTGACACGTGGCCCTGCGGCTTCGGCTTTGTAGCTGAATTTAACCTTTAACGTTGTGCGTTAATAGCGCCGCTAATTTCATCAATTGCACACTACTGTTTTTCTGCTTTTCGGGTTGATCTCTTCACTTTTACGGTCGAACTTCCACCCTTGTCTCACCATCTCCCATCCGGTATCTTCGTAATGTTCCTAAGCTTTATTTAACTTAAGACGGGGTTGCACCATGGTCCAATGTCAGCTGCCGGTAGGGTTCGAGCTCTCCCGACCTCCCCTTTCTAATTCCCCAATTCTGCTTATTTGTCTTACCCACCGGTATGCTGTCTCTCGCGAGTCATATATATGGCAATGAATTAGCGACGCGCGAGTTCAGTCCCCGGTGCAATGACGCCCAGTTGTGGTGATACGTGCAAAGTGGTAAGTGACGTCACGAATTCTCGCCCCATGCATGCAACGAGCCAGTAGGTCCTGATACCAGTTGCGCGCAGCACCTGACTCAAGGCCGAAGGCAGGCCGTACCGCTTAAAGCGAAATGATGATGTCGATGGCCATCACAGCGGTCTTTGAAGAGTTCTTGAGAAGAAATAGGCCGCAGATAGACGATCTCAAGCCCACCTTAGACGAGAGATCATATCGAAATTTTGGTCTCTTGTAAAAGAGCAGCGTCGACGCTGTTTTCAATAATTAAATCAACGAGCTATCTTTTTCTTTTAAGCGCAGATGATGCTAAATTCTTTTTTCGTTACATTGGAGCCAAATTTTGGTGTTTTCATATAATCACGATTTCAAGAGCAGGAGGCACCGCCATTCTCGTTATAAAAAAGATAACGTCACCATTGTTGACTGTGAGCTGGGAGCGGACGCGTGCTTTTGTCTCTTTGATTCCCTTGTGGAGAGGGAGCTGACTCGCTTTGTGTGTGTCTACACCCCAAATGAGACAGCGGCAAGGTCCGAGCTCTTTCGATCTCTCCGTTCTTTTCTTCTTGTCTCCGGAATCGTATACTTCGGAGGTGACTAACTGCGTACTCAGCGCAAGTGATAGAGCGGGCGGGGATGGTGGTGTGGATGCGTCGGCGCGGGTGTTAAGAAGGGGTCCTGCGCGATTCTGACCTGGTGGATGTGGCTCTCGGACGAACAGCTCGACTGCGCGCTACACCCGCTGGCGCGGCACAGCGCAGGCTCGCCTCGATCGCATCTATGTCTGCGGTGAGACGCTCCATCGCGTCCGCAGCTACGCCGTCGCTCCTGGTGTGTTTCTCTGATCATGGCCTTTTCTCGTGCGTGCTGGGTACCGGAACATGCCGAATAGTAAAAACAGTGGAAAGACACTGGATGCTTCTACTATCCTTTGCAACCCTACTATGCAATTCTCCTTTGCAACTCTACTATCCTTTGCAACGACGAGTTCTTAATGTGGCGATTGCTAGGCTTAAGTCTGGTTCGGTTAATGCAATACGGGAGTTGTTTAAAACAATTCAAAACCATTGCCACAGAGATCGGAACAAAAATTGCCGCGTCCGCTAAAGCTAAACTCCGGCACCTCACAGAGCTTCAGGGCCTTGTCGGGGCCAACGAAGAGATGCCGGAAGAATTTTGTGAATACATTCGGAAAGTTAAAGAGGAACTTCGATCGGAACTGGAACGGCGTTATTGGGGCGCACTCATCCGCAGTTGGGAGCAGGGAGTGTAGTACGAGGCGCAGCCCTCAAAACACTCTTTAGTGCCTTCGAACGGGAGAATGCTGCGCGGGTCAGTGTATACGAAAGGTTATTCACAGCGGCGACGTTGCGCGAGGGCACGGCGAAGTGACATAGACATTGGATGAATACTATCGCAAGCTTTTCCAGGCCGGAAAGCTGGATCCCGTGCCACCCGACGTCCTGAGAGAACTATCCAAAGTTCCTCAGGAGATTAGGGAGGCAAAAAACTCCTCATTGACTGCCGACGAAATAGAGCGCGTAATTGCGAAGCTCCCTAAGAACAAAGCACCCAGACCGGACGGCATAATAGCCGCCGAATTTTACCAATGCTTTAGGAATGAACTCAGCCCAATACTAGCTGAGGTTTTCGAGGATATAAGAAAACGAAAACTTCTCCCTCCTTCAATTTAGTCCTCATTCCTAAGAAACCTTCCCCTGAATCGACCCCCGACGTAGCTTACCAATCAGTAGGGCTCCGTCCTTTGGCCGTTCTCCAAATTGATTTGAGGAAGGCGTTTGATCAGGATCACCGGGCTTTCCTCTTTTGTCTCCTTGAGCAATGCGAAGTAGGTGACGACATAATAAATTCGCTCAAAACTCGTTACACTGACATCAGTACTTCAATCGTCCTTAACGGTAGGCACGCCGATACAGGTGAATAGATCGGTATGACAAGGGTGTCCGATATCACCATGTTCTCTTCACTTTCTATTTGGAACCTCTGTGTCGCATGGTACTTGCGTCTAAAACCATCAAGGGTTTAGATCTTGGCGGCCAAGAACTGCGCGTCCTCGCATACGCGGGCGACGCAGCTTCCATTTGCACATCCCAGCAACAAGTAAGTGGTGGAGGTGATTCGATTGCCAAGCTGCTTCTGTCAATTTTCTGGAGCCGAACTAAATTTAGAAAAATCGCAAGGTGCCTGGTTAGGAGACTGGAGAGGGAAGCCCCGCCAACTCTTTGGAGTAGAATGGACCGAAAAAATTGATAAGTACCTAGGCGTCAGTCTCGACATGGGGAAACCGATCATGAACAGGCTGCAACTCAAACTAGCTGCCGCTGAAGGGAAGCTAGACCCATGGCGGCCAAGACACATAGCCATGTTCGCGAGAGCCTATGAATGCAACGCGGTGGTTTACCCGGCGGTATACAATACTCAACCAGAGCGACCACAATCGACAGGGGCTCTGTGGGCAGGCTACACAGATCATGGGCAGTCTTCATTTGGCGCTCTACGGCAGAGCCCATGCGCCGAAGCAATCTTTTCTGGAGCATGGAGCGAGGCGGACTGGGCCTAGTGAACGTAGAGCTTAAGGTTCTTTCTTTCGAAACCAAAAATATAATTTTCTTCGCGCCGCTACTCAGTGTCTCGGCTCGGCGCACTTGGCTTCTTGGTTGGCCGCAACTAAGCCAACATGTCACGGCATGAGAGCCACATCTTTCTACAAGGAGGTACCGCAGTCTCTGGCGCTGCTGCAAGGGCTTTTCTCCTGAAGTACCTGCTCGCAGTAAAACCGAGGAAGCTTTACTGGGACCTGCTAGCACAATTTCTACAACCTCCAAACCACTCATAGGTGTGGGCAAGACATCTGCCCGTTCCAACAGACTTTAAGGATTTCTTCTTCTGTTTCCACTCATGAGTTTTGCCCGTGAAAGCCCATCAAGAAGAGCGGGGTTTCTTCCTACCATGGGGCGCAAACTGTCTCCTGTGTGGCCGACGGGAAACCGCTCAACATGTCTTTATGGAATGCAACACGGCGCACATCTTCTGGGGATTTTTCGCTACGGATTTGGACGTTACATGTCCAGACCTCTTGTGTGACGAGACATTGGGATAGTGCTTGCGTTGCATGCCCTCTGGCACGCGCGCGTGGATGTGGTGGAGTGTGTGCGTTGGCCGAAACCAGCGTGGCGGCACCTGGTGGACAAAACAAAGTGGACAGTGAGCGCACTCGAATCGTCCTGCTCCGTCGACAGCCTGCAGGAGGAACTACAGCGGGGCTGCCGCACTGTGGTTGTCTTCAAGACACGCTATTATGAACGGTTTCGGTGCCGCTGATGCCGCAAGAAGCATTGCCCAAAGTTTTTTTTTCTTTTTTCTTCTTTCTACTTATCTTCCCCATTGTGCATTAAGCTCCTCTCATGTTTCTTATGAGCGACGGTAACGCGAGAAGCATTCAATGCTCTCGGCCATTGGCTGAGTTGCAGCCTTGTACATAAAATAAAGGTTTTTTCATTACTGGAAACAACATATCGCGTCAAGGCAGAGGTCGTCACGATTGGTTGAAAACGGAAGAAATGTGTCGATGTGCACCGCGATGGGCGAGCGCAGAATAGGAAGATAGATTCTAGCCGGTTGTCGCAAAGGAGACGGTATTGAGGGCGTCCATATATGAAATGAGGTGTTGTATATAACAATATATTTGGCGAGTTAAATGCGTAAGTCGTCTGTTAAATTCATGCTCACGCAGTCGGCGATTAAGACATCGTCCTGCATGATCGGCATATGCACGTGCGAGCACACGCGATTATCGCACACGACACCCTTCCGACGTTAAAATAAGCGGATGTCGTGAATTTGAAGCAGGACGTCGTTGCAGTTTTTTAGGCATATAACGCCTAGGTTGCGTGTACAGAAAAACTACCTGGATGCAAGCATGGTTTGCGAGATGACATATTTGCAGTGGAAATTCTTTTTTCCGCGTAGTAAATTAGATTCACTAAATAGGAAATGAGAAAAACGAGAGTTTATTAACCGCAGCAACCATACCGTTATCCAATTCGTTATGGTATGTGGTCTATATTTTATGTTAGATCCATTCCACACCACCATCTACGAAAAGTATGCGGATAATTGGTCAATATCGAGACGCAAACATCATATAAAGCTCTTTTCGATTATTTGGTCGTTTTGTTGCAAACTTTATTATTTACAGCATCATGATTTATGAAGGTTATGCTTACAATGCAATACAAGGTGGTAGTTGGCAGGTGACATTGCTGCGCAATGAGTGGACGGCGGACTATGTCACGTAGGAGGATGAAAGGCGGGGGATTAATCGGAAGAAGAAACCGGTTCGCTACCCTGCACTGGGGGAAGGGGGTGAGTTGAATGAAGGTGAAGGATAAAAGGGGGTTGCAGGAATATGTACTAAGTATAGCGTGCGGAAAAATCACAAGATAACGTGCTGGCCCGTGGTTCTCAAGAAGCGGAGCAGTGCTTGGGAGGCCTTCATTGCTGACGATCGCCGCCGTCAGTGGCCTAGAATCTTCATTTAGACGCTCCAGTGCACGGCAGAGCCTGCTGTGCGCGAAGCCTGCCCGCTGCGTCTGCTCTGGCAAAAGGGATCGACACACGATCGCCATCGAGTTGGCGGCTTACGCGACCTCGTCCGCGCGGAGATTGCCCGCTATGCCGCTGTGTCCTGGAGATGATGTCGTGTCCTTTATTGATGACATAGTGATGGAGTTCTCGTATTTCCGTGACGAGTGGCTCCTGGGCTCAACGGCGAAGAGCAGCTTGTAAGGATTTGCAGTGTTTCTTGGGAATCTGAAAATAGACCATTGTTGGGGGTTGCGCTGACTGATATGCCCAACTGCGACACAGAGCGGTTAGTTCTTTGCCAGTCGAAGAAGTCTGGTGAGTTGTCCTAACTTTAATTTCTGTAGTCATTGCGGGGATGACCATGGAGCCTGAACTCACGGCGTTCACTGAGCCGTCGGTGTAGACGTGCAGACGGTTTGCATGGTGCTCATGGACGTATTCAAGGATGACGTTTTATAGTTTAGCAGCCACGAGTTCATTCTTATTTCACAGCTTTATGATTTCAATCATGGTACATCCAGCAAGATATCCCTAATGTAACGGGCGTACAAATCGTGAAGCGGATTCTGATAAAAACGAAAGCGGCAAAAGAGTGTTTCTAGATGGGCATGTTCTATTAGAGGGCTGCAAGGGAGGCGGCTACGTACACCAGTACCGCACGCAACGATGTGGTACATTTGAATGGGAAGTCCTGAGCATGGAAAGGAAATGTGATTGGACCGGACGGGCCGCCAGCCTTTTATGTGCGCACAGAAAACGGCGCTTTTGTTGAGCCGGAGGATGTGTCATGTCAGATCGCGGGCTTCACGTTATCTGAGTGCTGCTCAGTGTCACGTGGTTTTGTTTGCCTTACCCTCTTTGTGCCCTAACCCCTTTGTACCTTTGGGTTCGAGTAATAAATCAGGGAGTTCACTTTTTCTTGAGAACCTGGCTGTCCATACTTGTCAGCCCGTTCAAGGATGATACATCAATTGATAAATGCTTCTTTCGGGCCCGCGCGCACACCTGTGGCCGGATACGAGTATAGCTTTACCGCAGGCAACTACTCCTTACACCGTGATCGCAGGTCAGACCGAGTCGTTCCAGTTCGCCTTTGCATATGTTTGCGTTCGCCGCCGGCGATCTCTCCCCAGACCTCATTGTCATGACGTAGGAGTGTTGAAAGAGGCCACGCACAGGCCTTCTCTTATTCTTCGGCAACCGTACTAGGAACATATTTGGTTGACGGGAACTAGGATAGATATTCCAGTTGCATTAGCAGTTACAGGATATGCGCGAGTTTCACGAGCAGTCGGATGTGATGATAGTCGGGGACTTCATACAGAAAGCACTGGAAGGTTGGCCAATATTCCACCTTCCCACCTCAAATGAGCCACCCGAGTTGCCAGCTCCCCTCAACTTTCTTTCTGATGTCACTATAAGTGGTGTCGTCAAGTCGCAGAAACCGTTGAAGAATCAGTGTTTGGCCGTGTCAGCTGCCGGCTACCATCTGCGAGAGCCTACTATTGAAAATGGTGGAAGGGGAGCGGCTTGTTATAGTGAACGGTTCGGCCAAATTTGAGGGACGTGCAATCTGGGAGAGTAGGGAGATGCAGTCCATACACTTCTGTCTGATGACAGAAAGGCGCCCAGGGATCCTCGAGATTAGAGAAATAAATCTGGGCAGTTACCACGTGTGCTTGCGAATGGTGTTTGGGCACATACACTGCAGACGGGAACGGTCCCAGAAACCACGACTAAGCAGCCCAACAAGATTCCACTCTGAGCTACGAGAGATAGCCAAATACCTAGAGGTAGAGTGGAGACATTGACAAAACTATCATAGCCGAGATGAGGAATCGGCTAAAGGCACGCAGTGAACAGACTTTAAAGGACATCGCAGCGCAAAAACTTGGTGGAGCCCAGAGGTGGCAGTGACCGTAAAGCAGCGAATAGAATACGCCGCCCTGTAGGCAAGGGGTCGGGCCCCTTTGGAACATTGAAGCCCCCATAAACCAGTCAAGCACAGCCAGCTGGTTCATTACACGCCAATTATGCAGGTTATTCAAGCACATCTACAATAAAAGAAAATCCTAAATTCACAACTTTACAAAGAAGTCAGCAATGGCTTTTTGCGTTTTTTCATAAACGATGCTATAACTACGCGTTCGAATATCGCCCTGTTGTGTGCCTTCATTCTCACATTTGCAAGCGTTCTGTTCGAACGCCGCGGTATGCGGGCGTTTTGGAGTTGCACACACAGGAGACGTGGCATGCATCTAGCGTTAGGTGTAATGTATAGGACCGTCTTGTTAGATGCACAACATGCCCCTCTGAGAATCCGTCAGTCCCTCCACCAACGCAGGCTCGGTCACACAGCAATGACCTTGGCCACGACACCGGCTCCACTGAGATTACCTGTTCTATATCGTAACCACAACCGCATTCCTCACCCAGACAGCTCTCAAGGAGTCACGCCTGAAAACTGGTACAGAAACCCCTCAAGTAACTCGCAACATACATTGCAACCATCGGATTTGCCGGTCGCATCTCATCAATACAAGGTGCTTGTCAAAGCGCTAGCTGATTTCCAACGCGCGCGTTCCCTCATGCTCTTCTAGCATTTAGCGTTCCAACAGTTTTTCGAAGCCAAGCAGGTGAAAGACGAAACTTCGTCATGCCTCCGTATAAAAAAAAAAAACCCTTACCCCTTTGCTTGGCACATCCTCGCCTTCTCAGCCTTTTTCTTCAATAGCGTGTCCAACGCCAGACACTCCGCAAAACCCGACAGCATCTCCTTCCGCACCGCAGATGAATAGTCAGTAGACACAGTGTCCCCAGCACTCGCCGCTCTCACGAAACGAGTTGAAGCTTGCTAGGCAAAACAAGCCACAAAAGAAAAGATTTTAACACAACTAGTAATTGTCATGACGCAGCTTACCATCCTCAATAAAATCAGCAGCCTACTCAAGCAACTCAATAATGCTCAATCGCAAATCACAGCCGACCAACAGCTCATACGGACTGACCAGGCTTACCTTGCACAACGCCTAGACGCTCCGAAAACGGCCTCCCCCGCACCAAAGCGTCCCAACATTGCTGTGGTCGATAGACGTCCGCCTTGCCCTACCAATTAATATGCCCATCACCTCAATCGAAACCATACCTGAATGTCCTTTAGTGGAACTGCCGAAGCCTAGCAGCCCGTGCGCACGAACTCAACCTCTTGTTTGAGCGCATAGGTGCCCCCGAATAGACCGATCCCACCGACCGATCTACGCATGCGCTGGTTTTCTGAAGTTATTCCGCTGCCATGTAAGTAGTAATCAGCTGGCCAGCGTGAGCATATATGCACTTGCACTGTTGTAACCTGCGCTCTACACGAACTCGCCGCACATTACCTATAGTGATCGATGATTGATTGGTGTGTTATATAGGCGATGATGAGTTAAAATTATTCGAATCAAATATGCACGGAATTAAACAGAAAAAAGAAAAGCAGTTTGACAAGATAAATTTTAAAGGAGTCAGGACACTAAGAATCAAAAGCTAATGCTTGCTTTTTGTAGTTAGGATCAATCATTGCTTTTTAATTCTCGGCATTCTCACCTCTTTGAACCAACCACCTTTCCGATTCGTTTTCGTTTTTCCTTCATTAATTCATCAATTATCCAATTAAATACAATGATTTTAATTACTGGTCATCGCTTATCTAACATCAATCATATATCAATAACTAGAATTACTCGTCATCGCTTATCTCACATCAATCAATTATCAATAACTAGAATGACAAATTACCATTGTACGATTTTTTTACGCGTCCCCCAACTATTCCGACACGCGGCGCAACCTACTACTACTACTACGACGACGACAATGCCGACGGCTTTTACACCAAACGAGCTATATAAGATATTTCTTATATATTAAGCCTGAGTCATTTGTCTGTTATGCTGATTGTATAACATCCAGGAACATAAAAGGTAAATTTTCCCGATGAACTCGTGCACACACATGAGCTAAAAATCATTCAGACAAGTGGCGCGCAGGCACTCCGGGAGGCTGGAGCAGCCGGATGATTACGTGCACTAGCATGCACCGCGGCAGTGGTGGCGCCGTGAAACCGGCCGGTGGTGCCATTATATTTTCCTTCAAGAAACAAATGAAACCTCTCCACTGGACTCCGTCACTACAAGTGTTGCGCTTACGTCTGGTTACGAAAACACCCACCTTGTTGTTCAGCGCATACGTCCGATCCAAACCCCAAGAAGTTAGTTTTGACTAGATATGAAAACTTCGCGACGCTCACCCTAAAGACGAGAAGCTCAGTGGCGGGTTCAACGCGCAGCATCAAACATGGGATTACAATCGCTCCAGTCTTCTCGGAACACGTCTGCATGTCACACGCAGCCACAGATGCAGTGGGATTCATCCTTGGCTATGGACACCGATTATCCGAGGCATGTATCCTGGCCAACATGATACGTCGCGGGATCTGACCTGGCTCTCGAACAATATTGTTACGCGATGACGACGACGAAGTGCGTCCTTCTCTTGCCTCGCGGACAGGACAAGGTGATGACGACGAGGTGGGGCTTGTTCCGTGTTGCTGCTCACTGCTATGCCAGTTCAAGCTGTGCTGTAAATATACTGTAAATACATCAAGTTTCCACGTAACATCTTGGTGGAGGTACGGCCATTGATCCCGGCGTCAGCCTCCGCACGACGGAACTCCTGCGTGCTGCAGCATCTTCTGCTTTCCTGCCCAAAGATGCCTCAAGGTACCATCCCCACACCAACGGGGGCCTTGCCATCGGTCATCCTCATCCACCCGCGCGATCCTGGCAGTTTCACTGGTACCGGCACTACGGACGCGGACGAACGGATACGCAAGTACGAACGTGTGAGCACCTATCTATAATCGCTGGGATCCCACCCTCAGGCTAGCGAATGTTGTTTTTTACCTCGAGGGCACTGCGCTCGCCTGGTACGAGACTCATGAAGACCAGCTGACCGGTTGGGATACTTGCAAAAAGAAGCTCCGCGAACTCTTTGGAAATCCCCTTTGTCGAGGAGCTTACCGCACAGCGAACCCTCGAGACCCGTCTCCAGACAGCTACCGAATCATACGTGGCTATATCCAGGACGTCCTCGCTCTTTGCCACAAAGTAGACCACAACATGCCGGAGTCCACCAAAGTTGGTCATATCGTGAAGGGCATCGTAAACATCCTGATTGTGTACAAAGACTGCAACACAGTTGATGCCATCATCAAAGAATGCCGCCGTTTTGAAGACGCCAAAAGTCGCATAGCCCACTCATTTTCCCGCCTTCTAAATACTGCTCCGACATCTTCGGGTCAGGATTTGCCGTCCCAACACCAGCCAACGTCGACCGAAAATGTAACCCGTATCATCCGACGTGAACTCGAGGCCATCGCTTCCCCTACCTTGCCGCCACATTTGGCCGACGGCCACCACACGGACGTTCCCCTAATTCAGCCGTTGTCTGCCAAGAGCTCGCCACCTTGGGACTCAACTCCGTTGCTGTCGTCAGCTAAGATTGGCGATGTGGCCCTGAAACAATAGGGCTGGGGCCAGGTACTGCGGGCCAGGAACGGCAATGCCAAATCGCAAATAACGAAGAACCCCTTCTCATCGGCACTTAAACTGCTACCGAGCTTGAACAAGAAAGAGGCAGCCCGCACTTTCTTTACGCAACCCGCCTCACCCCCCCCCCCCCCCCGCGCCAGACAGATACCTATGGCCCCGTTCCATCCACAGACTCTACTGGCATTAACGCCCCCTTTAGCACGTCCAAATTTGAATATGCTCTTCCACAAGTGAAAAACAACAGTGTCTTGGCAAAGATGACATAGTTTTGAGCATGCTCCGGACCTTCGGCACACCTACTCGACCAGCACTTGCATACGGGCTCTCTACCACAACAATGAAAGCACTCAAACATTACCTTGAGACCTCCAATCCTGAACAGAGCACGCCGATGGTGCAAAGGCCGTCCCGACATACTGGTAGCTGTTCATTTACACAAGGCGTTCGACACCATCAGTCATCAAACCATTGTCGACGCGCTCATCCACACCGGAGTTTGAGCCCGAGTCATCAACTTTGTGAAATCCATCCTGAGTAACAGAACTTATGACATTCAAATCGATACCAACCACACTGCGCAACATTTTACAAACCGCACGGGTGTGTCTCAAGGCTCAGTCAGTCATTTCCCCCACCTTATTTAACATCGCCATGGCAAATATCGCATGGTAAGTGGACAAAATTGATGGCCTATGGGTATACGCGGACGACAGCGCGCTTGAAACCACGTACCGCAATACGGTTCGAGAACAAACGAAGACGCTACAACTGGTAGTAACGATTTTCAGTCTGCAGGCATGTATCCATTCTCTGAAAAAAAAAAAATATTCCTCGTCGTACATCCACCGTCTGGCGGCGTGAACATCAAGCTTGACTTCGGCGGTCAAGGCAAACAACGACCAGAAAGGTCATCTTCGGATAGTTGGCGTTCTCAGTAATCAACATGGTACTGCCAAGGATTGCATCCAGCAGTTAATATCTCAATAGAAGCCAACGCCCCACATAATCAAATTGCACCAAAAAGCAGTGCGTTTCAGCGCGAACAAAATCCTGTAGTTACCGTTGGTAATACACACTATTTTGCTTATGCAACGGAAGTTGACGCAGCAGGGAAGCTCGCCATTGTAAGGACATGTCGCAGAAAAAGCTGATGAAGAAGAATGAGGCCAGCCGAATTGCGGCTGAAGGGATTGACTGTTTGAACCGTATAAAAGAACACGAAAGATACAAATTGAGATTTGAATCGCTATGCCTTTCGGATCAAGTCTCTGGCAGCACTTACGTAAAGTGCAACCTAAGGACTTAGAGCTGCTACGAGGAAGGTTGTACGGATTATCGAGGAAGCTGACCTGAGACAGCTTCGCCTCAAGGTTAAGGATACAAACCAAGGCACCTTGTCGGTGTTCTTCAGTGCAAAAACTCACCCGATAAACATTTCCGCGCAATTTTATCAGAAACATATACATGGCAGATGCTAATCTCGGGATACTTGGTCAAGCATCTCAGCAAAGAAGTGCATTTGATGATCCCTTTAGAAAAAAAAACTATGAAAAGAGACTATCTGGATTTCCAGAATTCAGCCGGAGTGTATGTAAATACCTTCTTGGAGTTGATTTGAGCTTACCTCAAATCAACTGTTCTTCCCATGAAGGAGTATTGTATGTTCAAAGGAGTGGTGTATGTATAGGTTCGAGGGTTGCACGTGCACTGAGCGAAGTGCCGTAGAGGAAAGGTAACCGCGACCGACAGATAACTCGCGTCTCCGGCACAGATCATGGACACTAGCTTCTCAACCAGGCTAACATTTCCCCCATCCAGTCAGTCCTTCTTCCAACTTCTTCCCCACCGGTGGCTGCTAACTTCCGTATATTCCCTGCTTTCAAAGTTGACGCTTTGACTCCAACTCGCGTGGCTTCCGATCCGCTGCAGCGGGACCTTTTTGTCCATTCTGTTGCCGCCCCACCGCGAGTCACTTCTTGACCTTCTACATGAATGCCGCTCCTCACTTCCTCTTCAGCCAATATGACGCCGGTTCTGTATGCTGGCCGCCGACATGCTGCTGCCTCGCATCTCATCACAGTCCGCCCTTCAATACCCATGGAGTCGTTTACACGGATGCCTCTTGTGTGGCTCCTCGCGGGTCCGTAAGCCAGGTCCTCTTTCATCCTCGTCTTTTTGCCCCTCTCACTCACACTAGCGGCCCCTTTCTCCACCCTCCCCGGATATTACCTCGCTTGAGATCCTCTCGATCATTCATGAAATTTCGAGTGCGTCGGGTCTTCTTATATTTTCATTGTCTCCATTTCAAGTAGATGTTCTCTAATAGCAGAAGCGAAGGCGAGGACTCGTGCTTTTTATGAGCTGAACTGAGGACTGACATCTCCGATCCTTACTTCGGTATTTGGACGCTTGGCTACGGCACAAGATTCATCGAGGAGGGTCTGCAGTAGCATTGCGGATAGATGGTGGATTGTCTGAGTCTAAGAGAAAGATTTTCAGGAGATTGCTTTGCTATGCCTATAAGCAAGCTGCTCCACAAGGAGGGATACCCTTTCCGAGTCCTCGTTGAGGACCGCCGCACATGGCAGTGCTGCGTAGTAGCTTTGTTTCTTCAGAAATACATGAATTGTCTCCCCAGTAGAAGACCCGCTTTCGGTGAGAAATTCAGATGAGTTGATTGAATTTCTATAACGGGCGGCACCCATCAGATGTTTTTTCTCTGTTGACGCGAAATATATGTTTTACAGCATTGCACAGCGTATGGCCATCCTCGCTGTCGAATAAGCAACTGATGCTTACTTACGGTGCAGTGCAGTTTCAAAATGGAAGTGGAATGAGCACTGACCGTTTTTTAGGTCTGTTGAAGCTATACCTTTGATCCTTGTATGTTGAATTTGAAGGAATTGTTCTGGAGCAAAAAGATGGAATGAGTGACCTGTTCCTTGCCAAGGGGAGATAGTTGTGTTGTGTACAACATTGTTTTGACATGTGGGAAGTAGTTGGGCAGGCAGGCCGATGCCTCAATGAGATGTTAAGAGAACACAGCAATGCGTGTGCAGCATTGTCGGCTCCAGGAAACCTGGCCACCCATTGCTCTCACTGTGGAACGGATAACGCTCAACAGGACTCAAGGGGTAAACATTGAGACTTTGAAAATACAAATTAATGAGTCATTTAATATAATTTCGGGTCAAGAAAAGGAATGCGTGTGTGTTTCGTCTATGGCGCTCAGCAGGAAGGAAGGGATACTGCATTTTTCCTGAAATATCTGTTTTATTCTTCTTATTGTGCTCTTATGTCTTTTTTCTCGTGTTTTCTTCGTATCACAAATAACAGCCAGTTAGTTGTGGTAGTGAGCGCACCATCGCTGTGAACGTCTTGCTGCAATCTGTTGTGTGTATGTGTGTGTTTGTGTGAGTAACTATGCAGCGCTGGAAGACTTCAGAGTCATCTAACCAACTAGCGTGCACGCCAGTACCGTATTAAGGCGAAAGCCTTTAATGGCTCATGATCGCGGTCCGTTCGTAAGTATGTCATAAATGATCTCATCAGTGGGTTATGTCGTGTATGCATCAGTCGCGCATGCGCTCTGGCCGTTATCATGCAGCCGCTTGTAGGCTATATATACCAGCAAGCAATCTCGAATAACGCTCTTCTTGCTGCTTCCATGCTGCGTGTTCGTTGTCGGACGCCGGAACATGGTGTCAGACGTGGGATGGCTTTCACGTATGCAGTAATGCGCTGATCGAAGCGCACAATGGATTTAGTGAAGCCACCGCAGCCGCTGGTGCTGTCCGGTAGCACCGCGAAGAACCGCAGCCTCTTCAAGCAGCGGTTAGAGCTTTTCCTGCAGGCCACGGAGTCGACGAAAGAACCAGGGGACGAAACGAGTCAAAACCGCACTGCTGCTCACCGTAGCCGAGGAAGACGCCCTAGACTGTTACAAAGAAGTTCAAGGAATTACTGCAAAGAGCAGCAAAACGAAGTGTACGAGCGGTATGTCAGCGCAAGCTGAGGGCGAACCCTTCGAATGCTTTTCACGGGAGTGACTCCATGGTCAGGGACCAGGTTGTCTTTGGAAGTTAAGGACTTTACTTTGCTTTAAGATGCTGAAAGTTAATCACCTTGCTTTACTGAGGGTGGAGGAAATTTGCAAGGCAGAAGAGGTATGCGCTAACAAAACAATACATAGGCTCAAGCGGAGAAACAAGCAGCATGAATTGAAACGCGCCAGCAAGGCAACGTTTCAACAGTGTGCAAAATGTTCAGAGCAGGATGGGGCTCAACGAGAACAGAAAATGGCTCGGATAAAAACATTCCGGCAGTTCAAATGCTCTAAGTGTAACCGCGTCCACGAACGCGGCAGATGCCTAGCGTTCGGCAAAACATGCTTCCGGTGCCGTGGCTCTAACCATTTTTCGGCCCTGTTGCAAAAACGTGCCTCAAGTAAGCGAAGGTTTTCGAATGCTCGACGTCAGCTTAGGCAACAGAGCTGATTGGGTCATTCACGCGAGAGTGGCTTCCCAAGTAGTGTCTCTGAAAGTAGACACAGGCCCGCAAGAGAATCTATTGCCTTACTACGTTTTTCAAAGGCTCAAAGCGAAGTCTGGTTTAAGAGCAAGCCCCTCCATACTCCGCCCACACACCGGTGACGTTATAAAGCACATCGACGTGGCTACGCTCCAAGTGGTTTTGAACGACCAAAGGGGGTACTTCGACTTGTTCATTGTAAAAAAAAGGGCAACCAGGCCATATTGGGACGGTCTGCAAGTGAAGCGTTAGGTCTGTTGTCGCGTTCTGTGAACACTGTGCACACTAACAGCACTGCAGTGGTTAAGGAATTTCCCGAGTTGTTTCAGGGCATCTGCCTAGCACGCTTTTACCACATGGTTCTGCGCGAGGATGCAACACCGGTATTTCTAGCAGGTGCGACGGGTGCCGTTGGCGTTTGCTTGAGCCCCTGCGAGAAGAGTTGGATCGAATGGAGCGGGCTGGCATCGTGGCTAAAGTCAGCGAACCCACTGATTGGGTGAGTCAGTTTATTTCAGCAAGAAGAAAGGATGGGAAATTGCGCATATGTTGACGAGTGCCTAAAGCGAGATTATTATGAAATGCCTAAACGAGATGACATTGAGGCTGAGCTTGCCGGGGCCAGCTCTTTCTCTCTCATCGACGCACATTCGGAGTTCCACCAAATCCCCTTAGATGAAGCTACATCAAAGGTATGCACAATCGGAACATCCTTTGGGCGCTACCGTTTCTTGCTACTTCCTTTCGGCATTGCTTCGGCGCCTGAGGTTTTCCAGAGAACAATGAATGAAATAATCGACCAGGCTCCAGGGGTCCGAATCTATGTCGATGACATGGGCGAGCACAAGGAAAGAGCACAATACAGCCTTGCAACTAGCCAAAAAGGCCGTCCTGACGCTCAATGCGGCGAAATGCAAATTCGGTGTCACAGAAATGAACTTTTTGGGTGACGTCATAAACAAAGACGGAATAAGACCCAACCCCGCACTGACCGCACCATTAGGTGAAATGCCTCAGCGAAAGGACAAAGCTAGCGTTTACAGAATGCTCGGGGTAGTGAACTACTTCGGGAAATATGTACCGCATCTAGCGGAAAGGACGACGCTTCTACGAAGCCTCATTAAAAAAGACGCCCTTTTTGAATGGTCTGAAAACCACTGTAAAGAATGGCAAGCTGTCTGTGACGCATTGAGCGGTACTCCTTCGCTAGCCATTTTCGGTCATGCTAAAGAGAGACCAAGGTCACTGCTGATGCTTCGAAAAATGGGATTGGTTCTGCCCTTCTGCAGAACTACGGTGGTAGTTGGCGGCCGGTCGCCTATGCATCACGCACAATGACGGAGGCAGAACAAAGATACGCGCAAATCGAGAAAGAAGCAATGGCCATTACTTTTTGGCTGTGAAATTTTTTCATTTCGTTTACGGCCGCAAGTCCGCCACCGAAACCACAGACCGTTGATAGCAATTGCTTCGAAAGCCATTGGTGACATGCCACCAAGATCGCAACGATTTTTCCTGAGCTTCCTAGTTCTTCACTTTGTTCCAGGGAAACAGCTGTTCCTGGCCGATATGCTTTCAAGATCGTCGCCAGCCGTTCCAAGCGAACGTGATGACTTCAGTGATGACGTCGACGTTAATGCAGTGAGCGTGACTTCAGAGCTGCTAAGCAAGAAAATGTTTGGGTCCGACCCAGACTTGTAGACAGTGTTGCGGCAACTAAGGAATGGAGAAGAAATTTAAGAGCGAAAGGATGCCGTAGTAGAGCCTCACAATGAGTACCTAGATAAACCCATCACTAAAGAGGAGGTCTATGCAGCGATGAGAAAGGCTCAAAATAACACGGCTGCGGGGGCGGATAAGATTACCAACGCTATGATTCGGAACCTGAATGACGAGGCGATACGAGCTCACATACCTGATGAACAAGAACTGGGCGGATGATACGGTGCCGGAGGAATGGAGGCACGCGGACGTGGTCATGATCCCAAGCCAGGGAAGAAACTGGAAACGCTGAAGGAGCGATAAGACCTATACAGCTATCATATGGGTGCCGGCACACGCAGGAAGGGCGCAAAACCAAGAGGCGGATCGGGTAGCTCGAGGATATGTACGGTGCTGAGCTCCCGGGGCCATCCGGTCTCGAGGAGCCTATACGCCGGTGCCTTGCGAGTGCTCGGCGATACTTGCATATTATAGGGGGGCAAGACGTAGATACGCGCCGCCACATAAAGATCTCAGCAAAGAAGAGGCGAGTATATGGCGAAAACTGCAGACAGGGACGTTCCTGAATCTGTACGTACGAAATATTATTTACCCGACGGCATAACCGCACGTATGTCTGTGGTGTGGGGAAAAACACACGATGTATGACATAACATGGGCGTGCCAAAAGATTGACATACAATGCTGGCCAGCGACCACTGTGAAAACCAACGAGGTCTGATACAGCGTGCTCTAAGGGCGGCGAAAGCAAGTTAAGCCTTGAAATAAGGACACCAGCCAGCGATGAAGGCTCCACAAAAGGAGAAACCGCGAAGACACCCTCACCAAATAAAGTTTTTCAATCAATAAAAAAAAAAACCTCGGAGTAATTTCGACCACCTGGGGATTTTAACGCGCGCTGAGATCGCGCAGCACACCGAGGCCTCTTCGTTTAGGCTCCATCAAAACGCAGCCACTGGCGGTCGGGAATCTAACCCGGGTACTGCCGTTTAAAAAAAAAAGAAACCACCGACGGAAGTGACACGTTAAAAACCTGGCTTATGATTGGTTGCGAAATAAATGTAATGCAGCAATTATTCATATCAAAAACAAAGTTCCACATCTCTGTATTTAAACTCGTATCAGAAGCCATTTCACGACCATTTTTGACAATGGGATTTCAGGCGAATGGCATTCAAATGCGTTCACTGCATCGCTGCAGCCACCGAGCTTCGGTTCTGCCGTCCGCTATTTCTTTGTGCAGTTGGTATCCACATGCTTCATTAATATATTCCGGAGCAAAAAGCACGCGAGAAATATTTTACAATGTGCTATAATTGAAGTCTTTTTTTTTGCATACTGGGGGGGGGGGGGGGGGCGAGCGAAACTGATATTTGAGGTATTTCCTTCCCTCTGTTATTTTTGTTATGTCCTCGCTGCTTTTTTTGGATGATTTTTTGTACCTATCGCATGGTATTTATTCAACAAAAGATTGTGAAGTATCAGTTGTAATTTTGATCATTTTGTTCGTTTTGGCGTATTCTCGTGTGATGTTGCAGCACGTTTCGATTGAGTGCCTTATTAGTGAAAAGTAGTAGCAGCCAAGAGGTTATATAATTAAAAATAAGACAAAGAGGAAGGGAAAGATGGTGCGAGCCGCGGCCTGAAAACAAGAGATCCTCTGCTCGCAGAAACAGTGAGCGAGTGGACTTTAAAAGGAAATAAGTACGGGGTAGGGTAAAATTATTAATAATAACGTACCTCACCCACACTTGTTCGTCATGCTAGTAGGCCGCAATAGTCGCATCGGAGTTTTCCCACCGCCGCCGGGTAGATACTAACAGTGGCGTGCAGGAGGTGTGAGTAAGGCGCACGCTGCGTTTGCGTTCCCACCTTTCTTCCCAGTCTCCTGTTTACATGCTGACCTTCTCGAACCTGTTTTCGCCCAACTGTCTGCTGCGCTGCGTATTCACCCTGCTGCCTGTATCTCAGGTTTTGTATTATCTTTTTGAATACTGGGTCCGGCAGGCTGTAAGGGGAGAGCAATGGCTCCCTCCCTCCCCACTTATACTTCATCCCTCGTAACACATTTACCCCAACTGGTAACTAAATCCATCTCGGGTCTAAATCATAAGTAGTTCACTGCTCGGTGAGAGCAATGGCTCCCTCTAACTACATCCATCTTGGGTAGAAATCTTAATTAGCTAGACTGTACGGTGAGCGCAATGGCTCCCCCTCTAACCACTTATAACATTGTGCACAAGTTAAGGCCCTTACCTGACTGGTAACTAAATGTGTGATATCCACCTTGAATAAATCGCATCTAGGGTCTAAATCGTAAATAGCTCGCTGTTCGGTGAAAGCAATGGCTCCCCCCGCCCCACTTACTACATCCCTGATAATGGGCACAGGTTACGAAGAGAACAGGACAAGGCTGGTCTAACAATTGAATATTTATTGAAGGAAAGAAGACAACGAAGACTCCTTCTGAAAACCGCGCGCAGAACCCAACCGGAGAAATGGCAGGAATTTGAGGAGGAGGAGGAGAAGAAGAATCAAAGCCAAGGCCTAATAGAGTGAATTTCTTACAACGAAAGCTAAAAAATGCCTTAGCCACACACTTGTCCTCAGCCTTACCTATGTAAAACGCCTCAACCAACTCTCGAAAGAATTGTTTTTAAACTACACCCGTATCCCCCCCTCCCGAAGTCAGGGGTCTACATTGGATCGCAGGTCGCTTCCGTGCTCAGCGACATTTTTCCGTCTAAAGTTGACACCGCATTGAAGCCAAGTTTGGATGCCTTTGGTATAGTAGTTTCGCTACGTTGATGGCTACTTACTTTTTTTGGATAAGGATGGTTTTGATAGGTTGGCGCAAGATGCGTTACGAATGTTCAAAGAGCAAAGTCAGGGCCTGTGTTTTACGTATGAGTTTCCTAAAGATCAACATATACAGTTTCTTGATTTGAAACTGTGCTTTGGAGACAATCACGTGTGTTGGGGCTACAGCCCCAGGTCAGGGAAGCCTCTGCTTAGCTTTGAATTTCACCACTAGAGGTTGGTAAAGGATGGGTTGGCGGTCGCATGCATCAAGTCCGCATTACGTAAGTCTTGCCATCACCGTGTTGAGGATGCATTTTCACAATAAATTTCGAAGTTGTTGGCGGTAGGCTTTCCAACTGTCCATCTCGCTCGTCTGTCAGAACGTGTTTTAACACATTCGAGGAAAAGCAACACGAGACAGGTTGATGTTAGTGTGGCGATAGAAGGTGGCTGCCATACCTTACCTTCATGGCGTTTTGCACCGACTCAAGAAACTTGTGGCAAGGTACGACTTCGACGTTGTATTTACAGCGTTTTACTAAAGAACTGCCGTGCTTACTGTCCCACTTGATATTATGATATACACGCGGTTCAGTGATCGTGCTTACTTACTCATGACAACTTCATAAACATGCTACTTTCAACCCATGCAGGTGAATCTTTCAGACTGCTGCCCCTGTGCTCCCGGTACGTGTTAAAAGCCGAAAAAGCGCGCTAAAGCACTAGAGGATAGCGACGAATACATTCAAGCTGCTGCACGTTACTAATTAGCTCTGGCTATCTTTTCTCTAGACTGTGTGTAGCAGACATACCGCTGTGCGCAGCACCAGCGTTGGACTAAGAAGATCGGGATGCCCGTTCATTCCTGCTTTGCGGCAATGCAAGTCAGTCCCTCAAAGCCTGCTTTCCTCCGGCGTTTTACTGCAATGCATGGTACCGGGGGGCTAAGAAGCTTTGTGCGACAAAAAATAAAAACAAAAGGAAAGTGTTATTCGTGGAAAATCCGAACTGCGAAAACGCTGCTCGCGGACGGAAGCAAAGCAGTGGAAATGATAAGGGTCACGTCTACAGTGTGCTAGAATATTCGAGCTCACTATAGTCACGTAATGACAGATCGCGATAGCACTTCACACGTCAACTTACGTATGCGACGACAGGGCACCGGGCAGCGTCGCCCCACGACGCTCCCCATTTCTTGCGATGACGTCATGGGAAATGCTGTAATACTTTTCCCTTTGATTCCTGTCAAACTGGCAGCTCGTCATCTACGATCCCATCTCGGGTCGAAATCGAAACTAGGTGCCTGTTCAGTGAGAGCAATGGCTCCCCTGCCAAACTAGCTGTTGTGTGTGTTGCGGTTCATGGCGCATAATCTTGAGCTATCATGCGCTTAAGAAGGTTGGCATTTTTTAAGAACATAAAAACGCATGATATCTTAACAAGAGCATTTTTTCCGACGAGTAAGTAGGGTAGCTTTGTGCAGGAACATAAAATATGATCAATTGTGATTGTAATTTTAGAGCTGTCAATCTGCCCAGGGCACAGAGGACCCACAGGCTTCTCGCTGCAAAGCGAGACGAAAAAAAAAAATGCTAACCCGAGATTGGGCTTGTTTGTCGCTGCCTAAGGGGCTAGCTAGAGAAAGGGAAATTGACGTTCCCGCCAAAACGAGGCTCCTCACTTTGGGACCTCGAACAGTTGGATTTTGGACAGAAAGATGACGTGGGTGCTGTGTGTCCCTGGCCAACCGCCCCTTCTGTAATTCAAAGTTCCAGCAAGATTCATGGTCGAACGATTCAACTCAGCATACATGAATGATTAGGCTGTTCATAGTCTGCGCAATCAGAAGCAACATTTGACACGTTGTGGCAGCTACAGCGTACCTCACAATCCGGCTTGCAAATACCCCTGCGTGGGAGGAAATACCTTACTTTCTCCCTTTTATGTTGACAATTGTTCCGAAATTACTGTAGTCTATTTATAACAACACTTTTCGCGAAATTTCTAGCTTGATGTCATGAGCAGCGCTGACGAAGTTAGAACTCAAACTACTTTTATGGCGAGTGTGTTGTTCATTTGCATGTGAAATAATAGCCTTAATAAGGAAGCGTTTATAGTGTACCAAATGGTAGAGGGACGTACGTAGTTGATTTCTATCTTGTTAATTTGGGCGCGTCACACGACTTATTGGGATTTGAAATCAGTGATTGTTTTTACTGCCGTAAGTTTCAATTTCAAAAATACCAGTTGCCCCGCCGGGGTGGTGCAGTGGTAAGACGCCAGACTACTAACTTAGTACCCCGGGCTACTAAGAATGGTTTTAGAATGTTCTTTTTCTGTTTTTGCACGAACTGGTCTGTTACATCGGTCCGCCCTCTTTAGTTTGGAGGGCGATTGTGTTGAGGATAGAGAATACATAAAAGGGTTTGCTTTTGCCAGCTGTACACACACCAAAGAGGAGAAGACATGAGAGTTGTGAGAAAGAGGATAGGAAAGTGAAAGGTGAAGGGGAGGATAAGGAAAAGGCGGCTGCCGATTTCCCCGGGTGGGTAATTTCGGAGTTTCCGTTTATGGGAAGCGTGGGTCAAAGTGGTGTGTTGCTTCCGTCGAGGGGTATTTATGCCGATTTCCCCGGGTGGGTAATTTCGGAGTTTCCGTTTATGGGAAGCGTGGGTCAAAGAAAAAAAAAAAGCAGGCGTATCACTACGCGCTCGTTTTGTGGCCGAGTGGTTCCTGCGGAAACAGGCTCTATTCCGAGCATACACATTTGCAATAACTTGCTTCGCATGCCTACACATCTTCGCAGTGCGGATCTTACAGAAAAAATGCGTACCGAAGAACCATTTTCTCAAAAAGAGATGCGCTGTGCGGAGGACACAGCCAGCGCCATCTAGTGGCACAACTGGCAAGGTTGCGGGGCAGCGAAAACGCGACAAGAACAAAACGACATAAAAAAACATACAAATTCACTACGCTTGACGTGGCATAAACATAGGGCGATGTTCTGTTCCTGAATGTCGCGGGAACTGTGACACTGGTCCTAAGTGCGTATTTTTGCGTTTCCGCCAGTAGGAGGGATTCATTAATTGGAGCCATCCCGCGGAAGATTTTGCAACCAGCCTGCATTCAAAGGTGAGAAACAAGTTTTTGCCATATCCCTCACGTCCCGCGTGTCAGGAAGCGCTTGAAGCTGTCATGCAGCAACAGGAAAGACTGACAGTTGACATCATCTAGTGTCCAATGCCGTACCATTTCTTTCCCGAACTGCCCAGCTTACTTGAGCATCAACCGCACTCGATGTGATTCCCCAGCCTCAAAACGAGCTGAAAAAAAAAAAAACTGCATCTGAAACATCGACATTGTTGAGCTCCTTGCTGAATGACCCATCACAGGAGTGACACAACAAAAGAACAAAGTGCCTTGATTTGGCTGCTTGAGGAGCAAACCTTACTCTCCTTGAAATAACAAAATGAAGTCCACATTTTATCCTACCTCCGCGAAAGGGGTTCATGGAGTCGCACGAAAAGACTGTGACTATAATGATTGATGATTTTCCCATCGAGCCGTACTATGACTATAAAGGAAGGAGAAAAGTAGGATCTTCGATGAATTCACAAGAAGCAGCCACAAACTGCAAAAGGACAATATTGAAAATGGAATCACTGGTCCTTAATTACTGACAACTCACTAAATTGACAAATGGTGTCGTTTACACCCAGCTGATATAAGCCATCCGCGCTTTTATGTCGTTGACCCCGTGCACTTACTTAAATGCGTGCGTAACAACTGGCTACCCTGAAATGAGTATCTGGAGTACTTCTTGATGGGCCTTCCAGAATGAAAGCTGCATCATGGCATTCGGAAGCTAAAAAGACGTCATTTCTAAAGCTTGGCTACAGGTTGCGTTAGACGTCATTAACCAATTGCCTCAAAAGCACTTGAAATGCGGGGCGAAGCGCTTAAAATAGCGAATGCCAGCTCAGCAGCACCTGTTCCAAAGGTCGTCGTCTGAATGACCTCCTCCAGCATCCAATCAGTTCAGTTCATCTTCATCTAATGGTATTTGGTGGGACCAGGAGTTAGCATCTATAGAGCTGAAGTACTTCGCGCCTGCCAACTTAGCTTACACGTCTTCGCGCCTCGGGAGCGGAAAATGCTGCCTCTTAACGTGTTGGTTCAACTACTTGGGATCGAAACAAACCTGCAGAACTCCGTCTGTTTTCTTGACGGCAACCAGTGGGCCTTACGCAGTTAGTAGGCTCATTTTCTTTCACAATGATTTCAGCTCGCAACATCCTTTCGAGTTTCTTTTTAAGATACTCTTCCAGCGTCAACGGAACACGATGGACTGGCTGCACGACCGGTACTGTTCTAGGTTCTAGGACCATATGCTTCAAGCAACAGAGTCCCTCGAAGACATGCCTGAAATCGTTGAGAGGAGCAGTCCCAAAGCATCGCTGGCTTCCAGTCTCAATATAGGCTGGCGACCATTTTTCACAATGAAAAGTCTCACTGTAGTCCGGGCACTTCCCAGGCACTCAGTTTCCAATACGGTAGCCAAGCACGCAATGCCGCCGTTATTCGCCGGTAGCATTGTGCTCTGCGGAGTTAGTTCTCCAGTTGATGGCAGTTTTCAATAGACTGAAAATGGTATGAGGATCACTTGTGATCCTGCATCTATTTTGAAGACAATATCCCGACCGCTCATCTCAGTCTTCACAGTCCATTCCTTCGCTTCCACTTTAATACCTACATCTAGGACGTCAAAGTCGTTCTCCTGAAGTTTGTTGACTTCGCTCACTTGCTTTGCCTTCCTGCAGCATACAGCAAAATGGTGAAACCATTCACTCACATAGCATTAGTTACCAAATGCTGGGCATTGTTTCGGCTTGTGCTTGCTGCACTGCCGCGCGCTCGCAGCGCCACCTGGCATGACGTCACACCGCTGAAATGCACTAATCAACATGTACATTGGCGATACTCATAATGCCCCCCTCCCAGAGTATGACGGAGCTCCCAACGAGGAGCTGGACGCACCCATCACGGGGGCGGAGGCCAGGGCAGAGATATTGGGACTAAAAACGAAATCGGCCCCGGGCCCTGACGGGATAATTCTCAATCTCTGGATTAACAAGGGTAGTGATGCGAGCATTGAGGAGGGCCTGCAGACTGCGGCGGACACTGTCGTAGACTACGCTGCCAGCAGGGGTCTATCATGCGGTTATTAATCTATAACCCAAAGTCACTCCGATGCAAGAGCAGCTGGAAATTTTACATTAAAGTAGAAAGGAAACCAGTTCCAAGACCGAATCAGAATCTTAGGACTGTTCATTCAGGGATTCGCCGCGCAAGCCATTGCAATATTTAGAAGGATCGCGTTGAAAGGACGAGGCCTGAAGGAAAGCTTGCTTAAACTAACCCAAACTTACGTAATAAGTGGCGTGAGCTATGCCACGCCGTATATCAGGTCGGAGGAGAAGAGATTAGACTCTCTCATTAGACGGTGCATAAAGAGGGCACTGGCTTACCAAGTTGGAAAGATTAGGTCGAACGACCACGGCCAGAACTATACTCGAAATGGTAGACCTGCAGACAGATAGAGGACTACGAGAAAAATCAAGTATCCCACAGGACCGCCGAGAAAATATAATCATTCCCCCCCCCCCCCCTCCCTCGTAACATGCATCCCATATTCAAGACAGAGAGGAGGGGGAAGAGAGCAGAAGCACTAATCAGACGCTTCGATTCGATGGACAGCAAGTCGGTTGCGTACGTGGATGCGGCAAGTGGCAAAACGGGGGCGGCGGTCGCCTCGGTGGTCGACGGCCGATGTGCCCCGGGATCAGCCGCCACCATTAGAAGCCGCAACGCCGCAACGGCTGAAGAAGTTGCAATAAAACCGTGCCCCAAATTCCTTGTTGATGTGAAAGTCGAGGGAAGGACCAGCGGACAAGCAGCAAGCGAACTACAGGCTCCGATAGTGTTATATTGGGACAAGCCTCACGGTTTGGCGACGCCGGCGAAGCGTCGCAGTTCATCCATCCGCACCGCCCTGTCTTCAAGGTATCGTCGCTTCATTTAGACGCTCGTAATCTGGTGAACACTTTCCTTTAGGAACCTTTTTTCAACTCATGCCCTTCACAGCCACATTTCTGAAATCGCTCTTGCGACTGAGTGGCCCTACATAGCGGACATCTGAGATGATAAAAGGTAACCTGCAAATCAGATTCGCACAAAACAAAGCAAATGAACCTTTCAGCTAGGCGACGTCCCCCGGCTCAGTTCTTCCGGACGGCTACTCCAACTATATCAGTGCTCGCAGTTGGTAGCGATCCGAGATCTCCACCTGAAAAGCGGGTTCTTGATTTCAAGCTTCCTAATGTAATGCAGAAAAGCTACCCTTACAGATATAAATATGCTGTGGACAAACAATCTCGTTCTTGATTCCTTGCCGAAGGGCCAATTTCTGGTCCTGCAATCGTGGTTGTTGCGTTCCGTATTTTGTTATTCTATCTGAGTTTAGTTTATGAGTTTGTTATAACGTATAAGAACGACATCATGACAGTCAGTATTTCTTGGTGTGTGAAGCACACAATCACGTAAAGTGACGTGCATTCGACACCAGCGCCGCGTTCATCAGCTGGAGAGCGTGTAGAGCACGTATGGAAGCGTTTATCTTGTGAGAAATGGCAGCAGGCTATATGTCCTTCTCACGCTCACCACTGCACTCGACCTGTCTCGTCTACGCGGACAAACGGTCCCAGTCCGACGCTACGTGGCTGACCCAGATCAATGCTTCGTTCGTATTTCATTTTCGAAAAGTAAAGAAGGCTTTTACTGTTTTTAATCATATCTTGCTCTTTTAAAGTATGTGACCACCTTTTAAAAATGTCATTTTTTTTTCTTTTTAGGTTTCGAGAATCCCCAAACATTCTTCAAAAGTCGTATGTGTCCAAGCGGCCCACTGATAGTTCAGTTGGAATTTTCGTAGGTTAATCGCGGCTGGCTGTAGTTTTACTGCTGTAGCGATCGTTTATTGCGAAATGTCGACTGGAATGACACTCCCGACTGCATGTGTGTTATATCGCAATATCGAAACGTTAAAATGTGCCTTGAAACATTACATTCGTCATATTGTTTACAGAAAAAAATGTCGAAATAAAATGCGCGCAAAATGTGGCTTTGATGGAAAAATTGAATGTTGATGCTGCGCGGTCTGCACGAGCCTGCATTCCATCTACATGTCACAAAGACGATGTGGATAAAACGATCGAGTGAACTGCTAAACTCAAAGGAATGCTTTCCCTGGAGGTGAAGCTTCTTCAACTGTTGTGGATCTTGAGTATCAAGCTTTCATCGCGGAGCAGGCAACTCTGCTGGATGGACGTCGACGCAGGACATCTATAAGCTGGACTGCACGTGGTCAGCTGCAAACTATATGGTGCTATTAGGCCTACAAGCGAACAGCAGGTGGGTCAGATGCGCGCGGTGTGATTGCAGGCAGAGGGAAAAAAACCGGGTCTCGGTGGTTGATGCTACACGGAGGGAGGCCTTTCCTCTGGCCACCCACCCGGTCCATCGAGATGTCAACTTGGTGCTGTCCACCTTGTTTGGCACACTGGCTGAGATAGCGTCCCGGCGGTGCGAATGCGGCCTGCCTACTTCACTAGGAGTCTTGGCTGCCCAAGGGGTGGGGGCCGCTTGCATGGCGCCTCACACTGTGGCAGTCTCGTCTTAAAGCTGGACCACCCCCTGGCGTGTGGCGCGTGGTAGGACGGCTCAGCTATCGCAGCGATGAATCCAGGCATCCTCTTGGACTAGCGGGACTGCCGGCTGCAAGGCCATCAATATCTGGGAGCATTGCATTCAGAAGCTACCATTCTAATTGCGCCAGCAATTTAAAAGCAGCCCATGCCTTCGGGCTCATGTCCTATGCATTATTTAGGAAACGTCTCGAAGAAAATTAGCGTGCTTGAATGGATCAATAAATAAATGATTCTACCTGAAGTGAGCATAGATAGCCATTTATCTCTCAAGCTTCTTGTGTTTTATTTCCCTATTTTGACCTTGTGCAGCACATGAGTTGCCTCTCGCAGTGCTATATTCTTGCTACGTTTGGAAGTGCATCTAGTATGCCATAGCTTTGCAGTGTAGTGTTACGTCGTTGCAATCACGTGACCGCCAGTTTTGAGATCACGCCACGTGAAACCACTAAGCAAAACCATGCACCATGTGGGGCATGATGTTTCGTCACCACATAGACCGAGCCAGCAGTCAAGATTCCACGTAATCACCAAGCAAAATCATGCACCACCTTTCGTCACCACAGGTTCTTGCGCTGCCACCAAGCCATGTTTACCCGCTCTGCTGTCGTTCCTGTACATCCTAGCTAACTTTACAAACTAGAATACTCAACTTGTTTACAGCTGCCATCCATCAATTATTTATTACTAGTAAATAATATATATTTTTTTCTAGTTTATTAACCGTTGCCTTTAGACTACAAATGTGATTTGCAAAGTTCGAGAGCACCTTCTAAAACCACCATTTCCTTTATGTTCAGCCTCACGTGTATATTTTTCCAAGGCCTAAAGGAAGCCTACAAAATGAAAAAAAAATATCACGTGACTGATGCCTTCACGTGCCACTATTATGGTGCTCTCAATCGTGATTTGTTTGAGTGAATGTTTCACGTCCTTGTCAGTGAGGTTTCGAATGAGTAAGCTTTAGCTGCTGTAGCACCCAGTCAAGATAACCTATGCTCAACTACTTCAGACACAGCACAAGTAACACAATATGTACCAATATCGGAAAAACTGGCACAAATGTCGTACCTTTATTGACATTCGACCCAAATGCAACCCGAGCCAATATATATAGCCGAGATAAAAACAGATGGAGGACTATATTTAGCCATTGAAAAAGCCGTCATACCTACGAAGACTGGTTTTCCCGTTTCAAACCGACAAATTGGCTTTTCTATACTGGCAACAAACTTACGGGACCCCGCCGCACCTCTGAGCACGATTCAACACGCCGACGGGGGAACGACCGAACGTCTTTGACGCGGGCGCGGCGCAGCAAGCCGAGTGCATAAAATGACAGACCGCAGAACGCCCGCGCCAGTACGCTCTCGGAAGAATCAGCCTTCCGGGCCTCTCTCGCGGCAGCTCAGAGAAAGCGTCTTTTGTTTAACCGGGCCCGCAATCGACGCATTGTTCTTCTCATTTGTACGGGCCTCCGCTACCGAACAACCCAGCCTTCGACGCATGAACAAGAAAGCTGTGAGAATTCCATTTCGCCACAGACTTAAATCGAACGTTATTTTCGTTCGATTTTCGTTCGAACCATGGCGGAAGTGAGTTAGGCGTCTGTGAAACATTCGGGAGAGCATCCAGCATGTTCAATTCTCTGCATATTTCTTCAAAGCAAATTGCTGAATAGTGTTCTGGATAGTGCTGTTCTCATTCTATCTTCAAGCGGCGGTTCATCAGTTTCTGCATACAGACGGGGGACGTTCTGTATGTCCCGGCTGACAGTTGAAGACCTAAGTTATGTACAGGGACCAGTCGTTTTAAATATGATCGTCTAGTGGAGCCACAGACAATGCATCCATAATCTAAACAGGAGCGCACTACAGAGCGGTATATATTGCCACCTGGTGTCCCTGATGTTCTTAGGTGGCGCCTGGAAGAAAAGGACGCTGAAGTTGGCTCGCGTGCTGTGCGCGGAACTTTGCCTGTCGGTTCAGCTTCGTCCCGTCGTTTTAGTCACGTCTAGCCCTGTTGTCCGTGACATATTTTGGTGTCGGCGCTAGGTTTCGACCCCAGTACATGTCCCGTACACCACCGCATGCCCAGGACTCAACTCCTGTGCCAGTCGACACCCCTGTGCACCGTACTAGCCGAAGGAATCAAGGCCGGCCCCCGAGCACGGGCCGTCGGAGTTCAACACCGCAGCCGCCCCTCAACCGGCTATGCAAGCTCCAACTTACTACACCTTGCAAAATCCACGACTGCCTCAGCCCTTCCACGGCAGTCAGAGCGAAGACGTCGAAGACTGGCTTATCCAATTTGAGGGGGTCGCCTCGTTTATTCAGAGGGACGACGCCGCCAAGCTTCGAAACGTCTTCTTCAGCCTGGAAGATGGCGCTCGTACTCGGTACGAGAACCGAGAAGACGCCCTAACATGGCGTGAGTTCTGCCGACGCATTCGGGAGACCTATACCAGCGCGGATCGGCGAGAACGCGCAGAAAGGGCTCTACAGTCTCGCATACAGATGCCAAATGAGACTGTGACAATGTATGTGGAGGATATGACCCGGCTCTTCCGACGTTCTGACCCGGCCAGGACCGAAGACAAAAAGGTGCGCCACCTTATTATGCACGGTATTACACAGAGCAACTGTTCGCTGGCCTCGTGCGTAATCCACTAAGGACGGTTGCCGAGTTTCTTTCGGAAGCTGTCACAATAGAGAGGATGCTCCAGCAGCGGTCTACCACTTACGACAGGCCGGTGGTCGCCGCTTCCTGTGCTTCCTGTGCTTCCATTGCGGGGAACCAGGTCATCTCTATCGCCAGTGCCCCTATCGACACCTTGGACTTCACGGATTTTCCATCGACATGCGTCGCCCTCCAATAGGCCAAAGACCCCGAGAGATTGAAGACTACTTAGCGCAGCAGCGCATGGCGCCAACGTCTCAGCGGCAGTCACGATCCACGTCCCCACGCCGACCATCGCCGCAGCCCAGGTCATCCTGGATGGCGCAGCGACGGTCGCCAAGTCCCCACCGGGAAAACTAAAGACAGCGACCTCCGGGGGCGAGGTCGCTTGCAATCGACGTGACCAATACCCCCTGACAGCGAGACCTGTGAGCGATCTGGATTTTACGGCACCGACGACAGTTCCTACGCATGAACATCGACTCTAGCTGTACATACCCGTGGTTCTAGACGGCCATAAGGTTAGCGCATTGGTGGACACTGGCGCGGATTTTTCTATTATAAGCGGCAAGCTAGCAGCGCTTCTTAAAAAAGTAATGACACCATAGTCGGGCACGCAGATTCGCACCGCTGGCGGACATGTAGTAACTCCTAGTGGCCCGTGCACGGCACGAGTTCAAATTCGCAGCTCCACGTTTATTATAAGCTGCCTCGTTATCCCTGACTGCTCCCGTGACTTTATCCTTGGGGTTGATTTTCTCCGGGAGTATGGAGCTATTATCGATCTCCGGAAGCGCACAGTGACATTTTCAACCTAGAAAGCTGCAGATACTGACACTAAGAATCGCCAACGCTGCGCCGCCCTTCGAATTTACGCCGAGAGCGTTTCGATTCCGCCACGCGCTGCCAGTGTTTTTGTGACTGTTACTTGCGACGAACTGTGTGACGGGCATGCGGTC
>JAJIZL010028655.1:39110-50157 GCA_023969395.1 Amblyomma maculatum
GTCGCGGAAGGCAACCAGTCACTTTTTCTCACCCACGGCATCTGTACGGCGCGCAGCCTCATCCATCTCCGCGACGGCCGGTCTGAGCTCCTGGTGACTAACTTCACCAACGAACCCCGGAATCTTTTTCGTGCTACTGCCATCGCGTTTGCTGACTCCTTAGCGGATGTTTCAGAATGTTTTACGTTTGGGGCTGTTAGCACTGTGCAGCACCCCCTTGACCACCCCCTGACACACAGAATCGGGAGCTACGTGCCCTCCTACTAGAGTTCAGCACTTGTTTTGCATCCTCATCAAAAGTACGGCAAACGCCTCTAGTGAGGCACCGCATCATTACTCCTGACGACGCCCGCCCTATCCGCCAGCAGCCGTACCGTATCTCAACGACGGAACCTGAAGCGATTCAGACACAAGTTCAGGAGATGCTTTGTGATGGTGTCATACAACCATCCAACAGCACGTGGTCATCCCCTGTCGTGCTAGTAAAGAAAAAAGATGGGACCCTTCGCTTCTGTGTTGATTATCGAAAGTTGAATGCCATCACTAAAAAAGACGTCTACCCGCTGCCCGTATCGACGATTCGCTCGACAAGCTTCGTCGCGCCCAGTACTTCTCCTCCATTGACTTGAAGAGCGGGTACTGGCAGATTGAGGTCGATGAGCGGAAGCGCGAAAAAACAGCTTTTGTCACCCCAGATGGACTGTATGAGTTCAAAGTGCCGCCTTTTGGCCTATGTTCAGCGCCGGCTACTTTTCAGCGCATGATGGACACCGTTCTCGCCGGCCTCAAATGGCAAATCTGCTTAGTCTATCTCGACGACGTTGTCGTATTCTCTGAAACCTTTGAAGAACACCGCGAACGCCTGCGCGCAGTATTAGATGCCCTCCGGTCAGCTGACTTGACGCTCAAGCCCGAGAAGTGCCACTTTAGCTACAAAGAGTTGAAGTTGTTTGGTCACCTTGTGCGTGCTGCAGGCGTTAGGCCAGACACCGACAAGACTTCTACTGTCGCCAAATTTCCCGTTCCTGCAAACAAGAGAAGTTTGAAACGCTTTCTGGGTCTCTGCACGTACTACCGCCGCTTCATTCCCGCACCCCTGACTCGCCTCACGCGCGACGATACACAGTTCGTGTGGGGCGCCGAGCAACAAGAGGCTTTTGCGGAGCTGCGCAGCCGACTGCTAACAAGCAATGTTCTTGCGCACTTTTATGAAGACGCCGACACCGAAGTCCACACCGACGCCAGCAATATCGGCATTGGCGCTATACTCGTTCAACACCAAGCTGGCGTCGAAAATGTAATAGCGTATGCCAGCCGCACACTTTCCCGCGCCGAGACAAACTACTCCACTACGGAAAAGGATTGCCTTGCGGTTGTGTGCGCGACCATGAAATTTGGGCCTTACCTCTATGGCCGCCAGTTTAAAGTGGTCACCGATCATCATTCCTTGTGCTGGCTGGCTAACCTCCGCAGTCTTCGCCTCTGACCACCTACCTGCAGGGTCGCGCTGCTGATATCCCTCGGCGATTTGCTCGGAACCTGTCTGCTTTCTGTGTCCGGAATGGCGTTCTATTCAAACAGAACTCCAGCACTGTTGACCGAGCGTACCTCCTCGTAGTGCCAGCCGACGTCCGTGCCGATATCCTTTTTGCTTGCCATGATGAGCCCACCTCTGGCCACTTGGGCTTTGCACGCACACTCGCCCGAGTTCGTCAAGCCTATTATTGGCCTAAACTTGCTGACGCCGTTCATCGCTACGTCAGAGGGTGCCGCCTCTCAAGCCAGCGGGTTTGCTCCAACCTATTGCGCCTCCCCGAACACCGTTTGACCAAATCGGCATCGACCTTCTGGGCCCATTTGCGCTGACATCGGTCGGTAACAAATGGATTATAGTCGTGACCGACTATCTCACACGGTATGCTGAAACCAAGGCGGTGAAGCGTGGCACGTCATCTGAGATCGCCCAGTTTTTTATGCATCAAATCGTGTTGCGCCATGGCGCGCCGTCCCAAGTAATCACCGATCGAGGCACGGCGTTTACGGCACAACTTATGCACGACGTATTTGAGCTGAGTCACACGAGCCATCATCGCAAAACCACTGATTATCTATCACCCACAGACGAATGGCCTCACGGAGATACTCAATAAAATGATCGCCGACATGATTGCGATGTACATAGACTCTCAGCACAAGACCTGGGACGAGATTCTCCCGTACGTCACATATGCCTCCAACACTGCCATCCAAGAGACGACGCGTTTTACGCCATTTCGCCTGCCCTATAGACGCGACGTTCAGACGATGTTAGATGCCGTGCTGCACGGATAATCCTCTCATCCCAGACGCTGAACAGTTTGCTCAGCGCGCCGAGGAAGCACGTCAACTTGTCCGCATCCACATTCAGCAACAGCAGGGAAAGGATACGCGTAGCTACAACCTCCCTCATCGACACGTCACATACCAAAGGGAGAGCAAATTTGGGTGTGGACACCGGTGCGCTGGCCCGGCTTGTCGGAAAAACTGATGTCTCATCTACACATTTTGCAGAACCACAAATACGTCAAAGCTATTTAGAAGGTACACTATGCGGACAGGCGGACAGAAAAAAGTAATTGCTGTTGTCAGCTCGTAGAACTTTTCTAAAGCACGTGTGTTAGCTGACATTCAGCTCTAAATATTCAATTTTGGTTCTCGTATTCATGCGTAAGTGTCACGATAGCCGCGTAAACGGCTTAGGCTGTGACGAGGTATTTTCACGACACTCCATATAGGCCATTGGCATACAATCAAATGCTTACCTCGGCTTATGTCTCGAAAACGTTACGTACTCTGAAATGTTGCTGGTGCTGAGCATAAACCGAACGGAAGAACCTTAAACTCGTACAATCCGTCGGGAGTGACGAATGCTGTCTTCTCCCGATCTCTCTCGTCTACTTCTATCTGCCAATATCCACTTTTCATGTCCATTGATGAGAAGTAACGTGCATTTCGTAGGCGATCAAGGGAATCGTCGATGCGAGGAAGAGGGTACACGTCTTTTTTAGTTACTTGGTTTAATGTTCATGAACCGCTTTCAGATAAGGCGGACGACAATTGCCTCGGCAATTTGTGTACGCCGTTGCATAACCAACACACACGAGCAAGTCCAATGCGCTGCTTATTGTCTACCGAAAAGATGTAAAGATTAATTTGGAACATTGATTTTCCAGCATATAAAACGTATATCAGATGGCAGTCATACCTAGATGAGCGAACAATATTTCAAATGTTGGCATTACAATCTAAGTGAGCGACCAACGCAGATGAACGTATATGAAATGTTGGAAGACCGATCGATCTTATGGACGATGTTGCCGAGCTCACACCAGCATATGCGAAATATTGGCGAGCCACACGTATAGCTGTGCAATGTTTACCACCGGTTTCCAGACATAGCCCCAATGTCAAGCAGTGGCATACCAGGCCCGTTGTAACCAACTTACACCAAACGGCACACTAAATCAAAAAAGGACCTGGCATTTACTCAGAGAACTACTCGGGCCTCAACCGGCGCCTGTTCATACTCTCGAGAAGCACTATTCTCAACTAGGCGCGGATGCCTTAACAGCCCAACTCCGCGATCTCTACATTCCTCCTCCCCTACCCAGCCTTTATACTCCGTACACTGGTGCTTCCAATGTAGAACTCGATCAGCCGTTTATCCTCTGGGATCTCGACTGGGCGCTAGAACAGCTAAAGCGGAAGTCAGTCCCAGGTGAAGACCAGATTACATACTCACTGATTCGAAATTTCTCTGACAAGGACAAAGAACATTTTCTGAGCATTATAAACTTACATTGGGAAGAAAGCACACTCCCAGCATCTTGGAAACAATCACTTATGACCCTACTTCCAAAGCCAGGCAAAAAAACTGCGCTTCAAAACCTCCGCCCAGTCTCTTTAACATCATGCCTGGGAAAAACCATGGAGCGGATGGTGCTCAATCGGCTCGAGACTCATCTTGAATCCATAGATTTCTTTCCCCCTCAACAAATTTGCTTCTGAAAAGGTGTGTCTACTCAGGACCTATTTTTTCTCCTCATGCACGAATTTGACCCTCCGCCCACTTCCCAGATCCAAGCCATAGTGGCCCTTGATGTGCGAAAAGCCTTTGATAACCTTGCCCACGATCCTCTATTAAACATCCTTGCCTCTACTGGCTGTGGTCCAAAGATGTATGGCTACCTCGCAGCATTTCTCCGCGACTGTACGGCCAAGTTCCGTCTCCCCGATTCAATATCTGATCCTTTCCCGCTCACACGTGGTACTCCTCAGGGCGCTATTCTATCACCCACCCTTTTTAACCTTGGAATGGCTCCTCTATCTCGTATTTTAGCGTCTATCCCAAACCTAAAACACACATTCTATGCAGACGACCTTACTCTTTGGTGCACTTCATGGGTCTCCTGGAGCAGTAGAGGAGACCCTACAGCAAGGTATCGATGCAGTCGTTAGTTACCTGGATAAAGTAGGGCTGTCTCCCGCGCCTGAAAAATCCGAATTGCTGCTGATTGCAAAAACTCGCTATCAACGCAAACATAACCAGCTGATCAATCTCACAATGGCAGGTCACCCCATCCCTCGTGTATCATTGTGCCGGATCCTCGGACTTCATATCCATGAGTCAACCAATCAGGCCAATGTATCTACAACTGTTAAAGTTTGCAATCAGCTTACGCATCTAGTTCGCCGCATAGTCAATAAGCACGCCGGGCTACGCGAGGGTCAAGTCAGGCAGCTTGTCTACGCATTAGCACTTCGTGTAAGGTAAGGAATCGTATTACCTTACACTAAGTTGTCGCCAAAGACATCAGATTGAGGTTGCGCTTCACATATTGTACAAGGCCGCCCTTAACGTCCCTGTACATACGTCCACGGAGCGCCTATACTCTACGGGGCTGTTCTTGCCCCTGGGAGACCTCATACAACAACATCGCGACCGGCAAATGGCACGTCTTTCTAGCACCAAACAAGGGACATTGGATACTACAGCAGGTTGCACTCAAACCTATAGACCTCCCTATAATCACCCTTCCTTCTTCGCTCCCGGATAACCTCAGAATAATCCCCATTCCAGAAAATGTTGCACCCGACACTAACACAGGCAGACGTTCCGCTCGCGTTTCCAACCATGTTCACCCAACAGATTCCACGATCATATATACACAGATGCATCACGAACTAACGTCGGAGCGGCTGCTTACTCAATTCAGAGCTGTAGCGATGTAGCGACGCATACCCTCAGTCCTTAATAGATCCTCCTCCTACAGCGACTCTCGAGACCCTACCAATAGTTACCAGTATTCAAGACCTCGCACAAGCACCCCCTAACCCTTCAGGATATACCATATACACTGATTCAATACAAGCTATACGCGCCATTCACACGGGTCGCATTCCTGAAGAACTACAGGATGATCTACACAGAGCTCTTACCAAACTACGTCCCACACTGTAACACTGAGGTGGATTCCTGGTCACGCTGGAATCCCAGGCAATGAGGTAGTGCATCGCCTCGCCCGCGAACTTCAACACCGGGCGCCTGGGATTCCCTGGCCTTATCCACCAACGTGGGACACTACTTTCACTACAAAAAAGAAATCAACGTTCACTACGACAACATTAGAGAAACTCTCCGTACACTTCCTCTTCCTGATAAATCTCTCACTACCACGCAAAGCCGCATTCTTAGACGCATACAACAAAATACACTGCTTACTCCTGCCCGATCTTTTCATGCCCTGTCGCCCTCCAATCTCCTCACTTTCCACACCCTCCTCTCCCAACGTGGCGGGCTTGGTTAGCCTCTGACCAGCTGCAAGATCAGTTGGCCTAGGTGACCCTGGCCCAGGACATTCTTAACGCTTAATGTAATGCGTTATATAAAGTTGTTCCTCCTCCTCCTCCTGTAGAATAGCATGACCTAGAAAAAGAAAAAGAACCGACAATCTCGTAGCTCGACTTCAGAAACGAAAAAGGTCCATAAATCTGAGCACAAAGCAGAGAAGAAATGCCGAGCTCTTGCTCCCGAAAGAGCAGCCAGCAAAAGTCAGCGCGTTCCTAGGTTTCAAGTTACAAACCGAAGACGGCATGGTCCACTTTCCCGGAACGACCGGGGAACGCGCGATTGGAAACAAGGGTCGGCGTAGCACACCGCTGAGGAGAAGGAGGGGCCTGGGTCGGCGACGAGGAGGCTGTGCGCACGTGCGGGGTGCGAGCGCTGCTCTGAACGACTGGCCGAGAGAGAGTGAGAGAAGAGCGGACGGGACAGTGCGGAACGCACCCTTCGTCGGAGAAAGACGCGTGTAAACTTTGCTGAATATATCCAGTGTTTTTGTTACCGTAAAATAGCTTTTGTCCGCGTGTGATTTCTTCCCTTTTATTCGAATCCCCTAAAGTTCAATATAGTAACAAAGTTCAGTCTAATATCAGGTCAACAACTACTACATGGTGCCGAAACCCGGGATGAGAAGAAGAAAGCTCAAAGCGAAGAGGCGAAGTCGACGAGGGCAGAACACGATTATCATCAACGAGGCCTCAACAGCACTGCCGACAGCCAACGTCCAACAGTTGACAGCTCTGCTTCACAGACTGGAAGTCAGCAAGGATGAGCTGCGGAAGATCAACGACGAGTTGGAGAACTATCTACCGGAGGAAGCGTTCGAGACCGAGTTTACAGAAAGCGTCGAATACGACGACCGGGCCATAAACCTCATCGGCCAACTGAGGGCTCGAATCGCCGCTTCACAACAGACTGCGTCTGAACAGAACGCCGAATCGACGCAAACGTCCGTGCCGACGCCCAGACTCACTGCAATCAGGCTTCCGAAGCTGCAGCTCCAGTCTTTCAATGGTGAGTTTGCCAACTGGCAGTGTTTTTGGGAATGTTTCCGCGAAGCGGTGCATGATAATCAGGCCCTGTCCAAAGCGGAGAAATTTCATTACTTAAAGAGCCTCCTCACCGGACCTGCCGCGTCGGCAGTAAAAGGATTGCAGGCAACTGAGGCCTGCTATGACGACGCGGTACAGATACTGCAGCGCCGTTTCGGCGACAAGGGGCTAGTCGAACAAGAACGCCTGACCAAATTAAGGACGCTACCGCCAGTATCGGCTCTCGGAGTGACCAAGCATGCTTACGGCGCAATGCTTTGCGATATTATCCTGACGGTGCTGCCGCAAGACATGGTGGTGGAGTTTCACCGCCTGGCAAGCCGAGCGACCAAGACATGTATTGTCGCCGCCCGATAGTAGTCCCGGCCAGCGCAGCAGTCCTCCGCCTCGACGCAGGCAGCAGACAGATCAGAGAGAAGGCTAGAGGAGGTACTACATTTTCTGCTTGTAGAAACAGTGTCAAGAGCGATGTAGGCAAGGGTCCCGCAAAACAGAGAAATGCGCATTTTGCGATTCGAACAGGCACGACACAGAGATCTGCAAGGCTGCACTGACGAACGAAGAAAAAACCGAAAAACTTGCCAGGCGTAAAGGTGCTTTCGATGCACAAGGTGGGGACACCGAGCAAAAGACTGCAGGCGAAAGATAAAATGCGGGAATTGCGAGAAAAGGCACGCTATCTCAATGTTCAACACCAATTGGGCAGTAAGCAAAACTGACGTACCAACAGAGATCACCGCCACTAATGTGCATGCAGAAGCCAAAACAGAAGAAATGCAAGAGACGGCACTGCAGACTTTCCGTGCCTTTGCTTTGGGGAGCACCAAATACGGCTACATCCGGGGCGTCATGGACGGTGGAAGTCAAAAAACGTTCATTCGAGCAGACATCTCAAAAACACTTGATTTGAAGGTTTTGGGAAAGACCGACTTCCACTTTGGGGCTGCGGCCGCGCAAGCCCAAAGCTGCCGGCTGGTAGGAGTTTGCCTTCGGAGCCATTACGGAGATCACGAAATAGCAATAGAGGCTATTGAGGTGCCCTTCATATGCAAGGACGTCAGGCAGGTGCCCACAGATCACAGTTTGTGCAAAAGATGGACTTTCGAGGGGCGCTGCTCGCAGACAGACAGAATTCGAGCCGGCCACATTTGGAAATTTCAAACGGGAGAGGTGCAAAGATGCAACAAAAATGAAGGATTAGCAGCGGTGAATGCAAAGTTTGGTTGGACGATCCAGGCACCGTTCAGTGTGACTTGAAGCCTCGCAATCGCAAACAATGTTTGCATACTAAGAATAGGCTTGGAAACTGCAGACCAGGTCCACACTACGCTGCAGAATTTCTGGGAACTAGACGCCATCGGTATAAAAGATTCCCCAGAGACACACGACGAAAGAGCACTGAGCAAGGTAAAGTTGGATAGGAAAGGTTAGCGCTATGAAGTTGCCTTGCCATCGAAAGACGCGTCCAAAGAACTCAACGACAACAAAAATATGTCAATTCGGCGACTCGACAACCTGATAAAGCGACTATGCCGCAATCCAGAACTCGCTGAGCAATACGACGACGCCATCAAGGCAGGGGGCATGCGGAGAAGGTGACCGAAGAAGTAGTGTCTGGAAAGGCAACTACAACGAAGCTGCGTGTCGTGTTCGACGCATCATCACAAGCTCCGAGAAAACTGTCACTCAACGACCACTTCGAAAAAGGACCTAACATCGTCAGTGATTTGGTACAGATTCTCTTGCGGTTCCGCCTACACAAGGTCGCTCTCGTAGCAGACATCGAGAATGTATTTCTGCAGTTAAGCGTGCGGCCTGAGGATAGAGACGCCCTGCGGTTCTTCTGGTACAGTAGCCCGCCGCTTGACCCGTCAGCATTGCCGGAATGACTCGGGTACCGTTCGGTACGACAGCCAACTCGTATTTGCTGACCGCTACCCGCCTCCACCACCTTGAATGCACGAGAAAGGAAGTTTCGAAAACGGCGAGCCTCATGAAGGACTCCTTTTACGTGGACGATCTGGTGACGGGGGCGGCTACAGTAAATGAGGCGTTGAGAATAGCCACTGAAGCCACCGGCATAATTCTGGTAAACGGCGCCGCGACAAGCCGTGGATCACGCGACAAATCAGACGGCTTGTCAGGAAAAGACATCGCCTCCTTCAATCGTATAAAAAGAATCGATGCCCTGGTGTATTGCAGTCAATTCGAGCCCTTGGCAGTACACTAAAATATTAAATTAAAGCTAATAAGGATAAGTTCTTTAATAATCTGGGTTCTAAACTGCGTAGTAACCCTAAGGAATTGTGGACGTTTCTGAAACACAACGGACGCGAACCAGTCGGAATCCCAGACTTAGACGTCGATGGCGACCTTGTTACTACTAATAGTGATAAAGCTTGCCGCTTTAATGCATATTTTCAGTCTGCCTTTGCGCCAGCGTACATCGGAGAACTTCCGAACACTCGTGAATCTATTACCGAAACCATGCCTGAATTAGTTTTTACTTACCAGGGTGTTTTAAAAGTGCTTTGTAACATCAGGGCCGCCTCCGCTAGCGGACGTGATGGTGTACCTGTACCTTTGTTTTCACCTTGTTCCAAACATCGCTTAACTCGGTATGTTTGCCAAATGACTGGAAAAATGCTAATGTTGTCCGAGTGCATAAAAGCGCGGTTCGAAAACGTCTGTTGTTAATTACCGACCCAATTCTCTGACTAGCGTGTTTTGTAAAACATTGGAACATATAATTTACAGTGCAGTCATGAAACACCTTGACTCTCATGCTTTACGCCAGTTCAGCATGACTTTAGAATGGGTTTTTTCTGTGCCACCCAGTTACTTGAGTTCGGTAATGATCTGTTTTCCTCTTTTGACCACGGAATGTTTTGGTCTGCATCCCAATATCATCGACTGGATTCATTCATATCTCCAGGACCGCATGCAGCGTGTTGTAATTAATGGTTGTCACTCCGAATCCGTAAACGTCTCTGTCCTTGGACCCCTCCTTTTTCTCATTTTTATTAATGATATTGTTCTTGACCTCACCTGCAAAGTTCGGCTATATGCTGACGACTGTGTGCTTTACCATGTTGTGGAAAGTTCTTCTGACGCAATAAAACTTCAGCGGGACTTAAATTTTATCCAGTACTGGTGCTCAAAATGCAAATGTCTTTGAATATTTTGAATATTTCAAAATGCAAAAGCGTTCTCCTCTACAGACCTGTTGCTCATTAAATAATGTTCCCCTGTAAAAATTTTCTGAATATCCCGGCGTATATTTCACATCTAACCTTACGTCGACGAGACAAGTTGAGCATATTACATCGAAAGCCTGCAGAATGTTTCATTTTTTAAAGCGTAATTTCAATAAAGCGCAGTCAAATGTCAAGCAGCTCCTGTATTTCACTTACATAAGGCCAATTCTTGAATATGCATGACCTGTATGGGATACCCAGTTTATTTACTTATCTGACATGCTCGAACGCGTCCAAAATAATGCTGCCAGATTTGTGTCTAACAATTACAACTTTTCATCTAGTGTCACGTCTATTAAACATCATCTTGGTTGGGAATCTGTAGCTCACCGCATTAAACATTTAAGATTGCAGATCATGTATCGCATTTATTTTGAAAATCTCAGCATTGATAAAGAGCGGTACCTGCTTCCACCTCACTTTTTATCTAGACGACTTGATCATCAGTGGAAGATTCGAAAAATAAAATGCCATATAAAACCTCGTTTTTTCCACTGACGATCAATGAGGGGAACCGACTGCCAGCTGGCATCACTGAGTGCTGCACGGAAAATTTATTTCGGGCTTTTTATCAGATGTGTGACGTATCGCCCAGTTCTGCGTGTGTTTCCTTCATCACTTTGGTTTTGAGTGTTTTCATCACTTTGTTCGTCGCGTAGTTGCCCCCTTTAGATGCATGTTTCTCATTCTGCATTATCACTTGTGTCGTGTTATTTTCTTCATTTTTATGTATTTTTATTGTACTACTGGCGTTTCTAGCAAGGTTATTGTCATCTTTCTCCCTGCAATAATGCCTTCGGGCACTTCAGGAACCTGTAATAAATAAATAAATAAATAAATAAATAAATAAATAAATA
>JAJIZL010028655.1:50257-61353 GCA_023969395.1 Amblyomma maculatum
TACACGAGGATATACGAAGACAAGGATGAAGTAGGCGAGAATATCACGAAGACGAGGATAAGGACGACGAAGTGCCGCTGCGCTGCTAGCGCTCGCTTGTGGAGACCTAGACTGGCTGTGTTCTTGTGTGGTTCGCCGTGAAACTTCGAGAGGGCTATTATCACTGTTAAAACACAGTAGAACCCTCTTTCACTTGGTGGAGGTGAGCATTTCCTGCCGCCCTGGAGCTCCGCCGCAGCACACTCCCGACACAAGCAATGACCAACGCTACCACCCCTAGTCCAACCGGTCCCACATCCGCCGTGTTCTGCGCTGGAGCTTTGCGCCAGCTTGATCCTCCTATCTTCAGCGGAATCGGCGACCATGACGTGGAAGACTGGCTGGCCTCATATGAGCGGGTCAGTATTCGCAACCACTGGGACGACAACCAAAAACTCAATAATGTCATTTTCTACCTAACGGACGTTGCAAACCTGTGGTTCCGCAACCACGAGGCCGATATCACATCGTGGTCTACTTTAAAGGCTAGTTTTGCCGATATTTTCGGCCGGCCTGCAGTGCGCAAATTACGCGCTGAGCAACGCCTGCGCGGCCGTGCACAGCTTCCTGGTGAGAATTTTACCAGCTATATTGAAGATGTCGTAGACCTGTGCAAGCGCGTGGACGCTTCAATGTCGGAGAGCACCAAGATTGATCACATTATGCAAGGAATTGATGATGACGCGTTCCAGATGCTTCTCCTAAAAATCCAGCCACCGTAGTCGACGTTATCAACGCATGCCACAACTTTGATGAATTACGCAAGCGCCGTAACATCACTCGCTCTTCGCTCTCACACCCGGCGCCGCTTGCAGCTTTAACACCTGAAGCAGACCAGTCCACCTTGCTGCCACAAATAAAGCAGTTCGTTCGAGAAGAAGTTGCCCGCGGAAAATGCCAACTCCTCTTTCTTCGGCATCGGGACCTGGACGCGAGCGGACGTCTCCTCGCGGCACTCGGCAGTCACCGGCGAGGTGAAGCCTCGCGGGACTTATCCTGCTTGCCCGTCTTGTCCGGCCTCGGAGTTTATCCCCTGCCCTAGCGCGGGCAAACATTCGCCCGTAGCCCTGCTGGTGTGTCTGACGACCTGTAGTCATTAGTGTGTTTACTGCCAGCTGGCGTTGTTGTTATTGCAGCAATAAATGTCTGTTTGTTGTCAGCACGTGTTGTTCCTTTTTTGTTCCCAAGAGCACGGCCCGCAGTGGTCAGCTTGCTCTCGGTAGCGCACGCGATCACTGGGTGGGATCGGCAGTTGTGACAGTCAGCCGCGACTAAGCGGGGAAAATATATTTATCCCCCCCCCCCCCTATTACAACCCCACATCTGGCGCCCAACGTGGGGCCGCGATTGGAACACTAGGACGACTGTTTGTTCGTGGCAAGGGACGTTCTTTGTCCGGACATGACAAGTGCTAGGCCTAGAGTGAATTTTGATCGCTAGGCCCAACCCACTGTGCTGATGTCTCCTCGCGGCTGTGTGCGCGTAGCCTTTTTTGTTGTTGTTTTCGTTTTTTTTTTGAAGACGGTCTTTGTCACAGTGGTCGTTAGGCCTAAGGCTTTCGCAGCTGCCTACACCTCGCCAGAAGAAAGGACCGCCAGGACCGTGGTGTTGCAAAGCGGGAGTACATTGCTGCCCACTTGTTTTTTATATGGTATCCTCGCACGAACTGAGCATTCTTGTTCGACTCAAGAAAGGGCTTTGTTTACTTGAACTTTGCATTTTACAGCTGCATGACACGTTTTGCTAGCGAGCTTTGTACGGAGCCACGAAGTCCGTGCGGTCGCCGGTGCTCCCTCCCATTACTTTCTTTAAAGGCATGTGGAGAGCGTTCTGGTTATGCAGGTTCACCGGAGCCCCCCAGGCTTACTGACTGCCGCCTGTATCCTGTTCGGCATATCCACTCGGGGCAGTCGCGGCGAGACCAATCAGCAGTCACATCTGGCTGCGGCTATCCTAGCCTGCAGCTTTCAGCCGGGCTCCCAGGCCCTGTGGACACGTGGTACACTTCTCGAGATCCCTGGTGTTGCGCCGTACCAGCACCTGACTCGGTACACTGTCTGGCGCCGCCTCTGCGGACTCCCGGTCGCAGTTTTCGGCCGGGCCTGCTGTGTACCAAGCTGCAGACACTGCAGCCCACGTGACATACATACCAGCCAACCTGCGGAAACCTTCATGTTACCGTCGGCGCACCGCGGAAGTCTGCGAGGACGTCGTCGATACTACCTCTGCTGGAAGCTCCTGCCTCAAGTGCAAGTTCATGAAGACATCTCCATAGCATGTACTTACTACAGGCGCGTGGGTCAATTTAAGGTTGGGGGATGTGGGGAACGATCTCCCATCTTCCCCTTTAAAGTCGGCTTTCCCCCGCGGTAGTTACTCTAGCTATCGCGGAATGGCATCAACATTGGTGGTTAACATTATGACTACCGAGAGATGGCGCCAGCGTCGCGGCAGCACGAGCGCCACCCCTGAGCTTGTCAGCGCGCACGCGGAAAAAGCCAACTCCTCTCTCTTCGGCATCGGGATCTGGACGCGAGCGGACGTCTCCTCGCGGCACTCCGCAGTTACCGGTGAGGTGAAGCCTCGTGGGACTTATCGTGCTTGCCCGCCTTGTCCGGCCTCGGAGTTTATCCCCTGCCCTAGCGCGGGCAAACATTCGTCCGTAGCCCTGCTGGTGAGTCAGACGACCTGTATTCATTAGTGTGTTTTATTTCTAGCTGGCGTTGTTGTTATTGCAGCAATAAATGCCTGTTTGTTGTCAGCACGTGTTGTTAATTTGTTCCCAAGAGCACGGCCCGCAGTGGTTAGCGTGCGCTCGGTTAGCGTGCGCGACTAAGTGGGGAAAACATCCCCCCTCCCCCCTATTACACCCCTACACCGCAAACCAACAAACAGTCTATTTGAACGCACCAACCATACAATTACCAATATGCCATGTACGTCGACGCAAATCATAAGATTTAGGACAGTGTCCTACCTACGCTTTCAGCCCGCCGACTTGCTCGCCTTCGCACCTTAGCGTCTCAGGATCACTGAAAAGCACGGTACGATGCACACCACCGCCTCGTTAGCCTGGATATTTCGGCCTATCAGGAAGCGGGGGTCTGGCTGCTGTGCCACTACGATGAACCATTTGTCGTCATTGCCCAACTTAGCGAGCTCAACTATCGCATCGCTCACCTCACCAAAAGCGGCCATCGCTCTGCGAAAAGTGTCTATCTGCAATAGGCATAAAGAACGATCGGGCTCGCGTTACGAATGGGAGGACAAAACATCTATTTTGTTCAGTCAGCGGGGACCTTCCGTCCAGGGTCCCATTGGCCGAAGCTGCGTAAAAGCGCGGCGAGCCAGTCATTCTCCGGGCAGAAAATCTAGGCAGGAGTGAGGGAGTGGACAAAAAGAAGGGGGAACCTGGCACCCCCAAGCCATGTAGAGCGTTGCCCGCTAACCGCAGTCAGGGTAATGGGGGGAACCAGAGGTTTAGGAAAGATGATGAAAGAAAGGTATTAGTTTGTAGGCGGCGGTAAGTTGGTGCCTCTTGGCTAGAAAGGGTACGAACCGGAAAACGCCATTTTGGTAGTAAGGCGCTCCTGCTGTAGGACCACTTCTTCAGCAATAAAATCATCCGGCCTGAGAAAAAAGGCGTCGGTACGGTGTTTTGTGGCCTCTGTTCTGCGCTTACTATCGTCTGCTCATATCAAACTTTTCGCGAAATGCCGTGCTGTTGGTGCATCTCATCGGCGATGACGTCGCCTTCGCTGTTTGGACGGAACAGCAGCAGCAGACATGAAAATGAATTACGGCAGCGCTTGCAAGCACCACTTGTCCAGGATCACACGGATCCAATCAATGTAGTCTTAGAAACTGAATCATCCAAGTGTAAGGGCGGCAGCGATCCAGCCATAATAGCACGCCAGAAGTATTTTGCCTCCAGCAGAAAAACAATTTCCAACCATACATGTTACAGCCGGAATATTTCAGCCGGGGTGACCCCCCTCTCTCCCTCTTTAAAAGCTCGGCATGACCAATTCAGATGGCAGCAAAAATGTATCGACTGCTTATCGTTGTCTCCGGCCAAGACAAGGGACTCAGGCCTGTCACTGACTTCGCAGAAGGCCATCTCTTCGCGAAAAGAAGTCCTCATAACAAGCAAGGGATCCTCCTCGTCGTACCAGATGAGGAGGAGGTGATATTCAAGCGTACAGGTGGCAGCCGACAGACCACCGCCTATCCGCTTCTACTACCACATGGCATTTTTAATTTGTCTTTCACTTATAAAACGGCTTCGTTCGAGACGAAGTCTTGCAAGTATCATGGCGAGCCCGCCCCCGGTAACCTAGGCTATGCCACCTTCTAGTTAGCATCAAACTATTTGATCGCAGTTTTAGTGAAGTGCGTAATCGCCGCTATTGTTTATCTGACAAGCCGAAAAAGGCAGCGAGCGATACATTTTGCCGAAAGTATAATCTTGAGCCACGGCGCATCGCCGCTTGTAAGGAAGGACAAAGGAACTTTGCCAGCCAAGCTAGCAATGACAAGATCCTTCGATTCGAGGTCGATGACCTTGAGAAAAACTAACAGCCTGAACCGTCAGCTAATCGACGTCAAATAATCAATTATTCCGGACGACTTCTCCAGCACTACTACAGCGGCTCTTTTAGTGTGATGAAAAGCCGAGCGCGAAATTGAATGCGACCATGGGTTGTTAATAGGTAAGTGTACAAACTCTCCTAACAACAACAATGTAACACATAAACGCCAACTCTACAATATGGGCCAAAATGGGCCTTGCGAACGCATTTTGCTCCTGACCAAAATGACTAGGCAGTGCAGGATGTTTCTCCTCTCGACACAACAAACTATAAAATACAAGGTCATAGCAGCTGTTGGTGTGTGCACAATCACAAACGATGACATGATCCAACCACACAGCAGAGTAGGTGAGGACAACAGCTTCTTCCTTCCTTCCCCACTTCTTCTTCGAAGGTCCTCCCAATGATCTCTGCTTCTTGGTGCTTCATGTCGTCTGACCAACTAGCTCGACTTTCTACTCTACAAACGATGAGTGAAGTGTGTCCCCGACATCGGCGTCGCGTGCACTGGAAGACAGCGGTGCTATAGAATAGGAACTGGTTCTTTTGTGAGGCGAACATCGCAACGCCGCAAGTACGAGGTGTGGAAAATGCAACGGAACAGGAGCGGTCTCACTGAATACTGGAAATGGCAGGTGAGAGAGCTTGCGTCTTCTGCAAAGCGCCTTTGCTGAATCGGCCTATACGCTTAATGCAGGCTAGGACTATTTCATCCTTTATTTACCATCTGGCTTGGAGAAGACGACGAAGATGACGATAAGCATGACGTGTACTATTACCCGAGTATAAAGAATATGATGGTGACAAGGGAGACGTGTACACCCGCCAAGGTTATACGCGGGGATAGCGCATGGCAAGGGGGGGGGGGGAGGAGAAGAACACAGAAGCGGAGGTTCCGGCGGGTCAGGGACACCTCGACTGCAAGAGAGCAAGGCCGATTATTACGCACCCTACGGGCCAGGGGTGCCTCCAGCGCTGTTACTACCCATACGAGTGGTCGCTAACAAAGCCTGCCTGTGCACGTCGAACGCCACCTCGGCGCATGCTACCAACGCCGAACGCTAGACTGGGTGTTCCCGGGGTCGTGTGTATCAAGTTCTTGTTGAGGTTTTGGCACATAGGCAACTAAGGCCATCATGCGCCAACACACAAGGTTGCTGAGCTTCTTTTAAGAGTGAAAATTCTTTAAGAAAACTAAAAACAGATGGAATTTCAACAAGCAGGGGTGGAATGGTTGGTTTGTGGGGTTTAACGTACCGAAGCGACTCAGGCTATGAGAGACGCCGTAGTGGAGGACTCCGGAAATTTCGACCACCTGGGGTTCTTTAAAGGCCCACTGTCCACCCTCCGGTCGAAAATATTTTCTTCCGCGGTGACTGTGAGACTTCGCCCCTAGAACGCAAGGCCGCAAAATGTTTTTGAAAAGAGTAACTAATAACGGAGTTACAGCCACCGCAATCGCCCGATTCTGTCATGCTTCTCTCCTTCCGTTCCCTCACAAAGGTTTTTCACTCCCCTGCACGAGGTCGTCTAGCCTCCGCAAGACAAATTCCCCTTCCTCCTCCGCGTTTGGCGGGAGGTGGGGCGTGGCACTCCGCGAGCGCGGGAAAAAAAAAAAACGGCCGAGGGAGCTCGCGCCGCTGGATTCAGTCTGGCTACGGCGAGGGAAAAGCGCGCAGCGAGCGGTAGACACCCATCCTCCTGTCAGTCAGCGAGACGGACCAATGGACGTCGTTCGCGGTACGTACGTCATTACTGTGGCTCGTCGGGCCAGCGCAGGAAACGGGGAAGCTGGCTTCCCGAAGGAGAGCATGCGAGAGCTTTGAATTATTTTCGATGCTTTGCGGCGCGCGTGTCGCTGTAGCATTTTGTACAGACTATCTCCGGTACCTGATCGAAACACTGGGCTCTTTTGCTTAAAAGGGCCTTCCCTGGACAGTGGCCCTTTAACGTGCACTGACACACTGACATCGCACAGCACACGGGCGCCTTGCTTTTCGCCTTCATCGAAAAGCGGCCGCCTCCGATCCTGCATCCGTTGGAACAGTAGTCGAGCGCCGTAACCACTGCGCCACCCAGGCGGGGTTGGGGTGGAATGGGATGTGCTCATTGTAGAATGTGTTCAGTTCTGTGCTCAGGATCAAATTGTGGTTCACGGTGAGCTCACCTCCACATTTTCCGCATCGAAATTTTTGCTGTTCTGTGAGTAAAAAATTGTGCGTCATGTGTTATGCCCAATCAATACCCATTACTAAATCCCCTCATTGAAACGGTCTTTCTGTGTACAACTTTCTCCTACGATGTCGCAGTCAATGCTAGTCTGGGTTACCCGCACCCCTCGCCTCGGACTTGGCAGTGCCATCTTCTCTGCTCGATAGTCTCTGATTTCGGAGCAAAAGAGAAGCCTTTCGGTGCATTTCCCAACAAAAAACAATTTTTCTAACACTTGCGCATTCCTTCTACGTCCTTTTTATGGGCTTTATTTTGTGTAACTTATTTTGCTCTTCAATATTTCATTTATGCGTATTTTCTCTATTTCTTTGTTTCGAGCTTGTGCAGCACACGAGTCGGCTCTCTCGTTTCAATATATCCAAACATGGCTAGGAACCCAACAGAATATTATGAATTGGCCTTGTGTTGTGATTTTCTCTACGTCATGAATGATGTTTCCCACTATAGGCGCCTCGCCCACGGACACGTTACGTCACGGTTGCTATGCACAGCTGCGCCCCCCACCGACGCAAGTGAATGCTAAGGAGATAGGAGTGCACCGATGTGAGGTGAGAGGCCGTACAGCTGGCATCGTTCCAAGGCACGGACCGGTGGACGTCCTGAGTATGAGTCATTAAAGGCTTTCAAAAGGGCATTCAGTGGTGACAGACTTCCTTGAGGCTGCCATTCCTTGGGTTGCTGCTTAGAGGTTCGAAGGCAAGCGGCAACTATACACAATTACTGGGTGGCCAGTGACAATTAAGGGCAATTCTTTCGATGTGGGATAAGGTTTCAAAAAGTGCAGCTTGACATCTCTCTTTACAAGGCGCCTACAGCAGGACCCGTTGGAAAACATGTTTGGCTGCATTAGACAAAGGGGTCCCATTTTCTGTGTGGCCTAAAGCATCATGATTCACAAGATCATAAAAATTTAAAACAAAGGAAATGTTGACGAAGATCACACTGCGCTTTCTCTTCGGGATTATGTTGAGCAGTCTTGTTTTTCACTGAAAGAATCTAATATCGTTGATGATTCAGCATCATATGTTGCAAGGTATCTCATCAAAATGTTCCTCGAAAAGTACACCAATGACTGTAGTTAGACACTCTAAGAGAAAAGTATGGCACGATGCAGGCACACAAGTAGTTTACGCTACTCAAAGCCTATCATTTCCTTGGAAAGTTGTGTGACTGTCCCCTGTAAAAAAAATATGTTCAAGTATAACAAACTGCTATGATTTTCTATATTGTTCAATTCACAATTTTTAAATGTTGTGTTGTGTTGGGTTTTATGGCACCTAGGCAACTAAAGCCATCATGCGCCAAACTCAGAGTAAAGCAGTTCTTGTTAAAAATAACTCAGTGTTGTTTATTAGCTTTACTTCTTTTAAAAAATCAAAAATTGAAGAAATTTCGACAATGGCGTTCTGTCTTAGCAAAAAAAAAATGACTTGTATGAAATGGAACGTGTTTATTATAGAAACACATAAAATGTTTCCTCCTGCTTTCCTCATATTTCGTGCATGATATTAAAATGTGGTTTACAGTCTGTTGTCCATTGCATGTTTCACATCAGCGTATCGCCAATCGCCATCGCGGCATGAGGGAAGCAGACACACGTCGCCTCATTCAAGCATTTTGCCTATGCAGGATCACCTACTCCATCCCTTACCTCTACCTCACACCTACGGAGACCGAGCAACTCAACAGACTTATCCGCACAGCTTACAAAAGCGCTCTCCTCCTCCCTAAATCAACGCCTACTAAAAAACTACTTTAACTAGGGGTTCACAACACCTTGGGAGAGCTGGTAGTAGCTCACCTCATTAGTCAGTACCACAGACTCTCACATACCGAAACCGGCCAAATTCTTCTGCGCCGAATTGGGATAAACCTACCCGGTCATACCTCGGCCACACGCAATCCTCCCACCGCTGTTAGCAACAATCTTTACATTCCGCCTCTTCCCAAAAATACCCACCCGGAGCATAATCGTGAGAGACGAAAAGCTAGAGCCAAGACTTTGCACAAGCACTACCCTCCTGGCACTCCGGCAGTTTACGTAGACGTGGCCGAATATTCAAACCGACCAGCTTTCGCATTAGCCGTCGTGGATGGATTCCACAACACGATAGTCAGTGCGTCCATTCCAAATTTGCAGGATTCCCTGCAAGCTGAAGAAGCAGCAATTGCCCTAGCAATCACACACTCCTCTGCAGTGTATATCTTCCCAGACTCCAAAACAGCAATTAGTAATTATGCCCATCGCAAAATCCACTCCCCGGCCGCAAACATTCTAGCATCATCCCCTCCACCGAATCACCGAATCACCTCATCACCCCCTCCTCTGGGTCCCTGCGCACAGCGAACACCCAGGCAACACGGCCGCTCACTCCCAAGCCCGAGCACTCGTCAACCGGGCTGAGAGCGACCTGGTGCCTTCGCCTCGCAGTGCCAGAGATCGGCTTCTTAATTACCACGACCTCACCGTATTTTATAGAAATTCCCGCCTGCTGTACCCTCCTCCGCATAAATCTCTTCCCAAAAGCGACCAGACTTTCTGGCGCAGACTTCAGACGGCCACAGTCATGACCCCTTTCCTTCTCTCTGTTATAAACCGTGGCGAAACTTCTCCTCACTGCCACTTGTGTCCTAGCACCAGAGCCGACTTTACTCACATCTTCCTGAACTGCCCGAACAAACCCAAGCCCCCGTGGCAAGGGCCAAGACACCAGGAGCGATGGGAGGCTGCTCTGCGCAGCTCGCTGCCGGAGGTACAGCTTTTGACAGTGAGCTGGGCCCGAGGGGTCGCCGAAGCACAAAAGTGCCCGGCCATCTAGAGCGGCCTGAGGGCCCATCGTCGTCCTGCTCCCTCGCTTCCCTTTACCCCCCCTCACCTGGTTCTTTTTTGAATCATTAAAGTTGCAACCTATCTACCTAGGCTTTTCTTGTCCAAAGAGTATGAAGTTGTGTGTGAGAAGTGTATGTCTAATGCGGAGGCGACACAGGATCACTTCAAAAAAGCGCTCTTTATGACTCGATGACTTCCATTCTTGAACAATACGAAGTGTTACCTGTTATTTGTTTCATTATCCCATGAAGCCTGCCATTTAGATCTTAGTTTAGTCATTATAGATTTTGTGCAGTCTTTACGGGCTAGTTCGACGTGATTTATTCCAGTGTTATGTGCGCGTGATGCACATTCGTCCGCTTTTTCATTCCCCCTGGTCGCCACGTGGCTGGGGACCCAGCATATTTTTATATACTGTCCTTTTTTATCGGCTTTTACGACATTGTGACGATATCTTCATTAAAGGCTCCGTTGCATTTTGGTGGTGCAGTGCTTAGAAAGTCAGAGTAAATAATACTGTTTTTTATGTTTTTTTCATAACTTTTTTTAACCGCTACAGAGACTGTACAACATTCCGCAGTGAAACTAGATGAACATTCAGGTAGACGCACTGTTTGTTCCCATTTGTCGTGAACTACTGCACTTCTAACAGATTTTTTGTTTTCGAACCATCAGTATAAAGTGCTGTATATTGCTTGTAGGCTTGTACTGACTGGCATACTCATTTCATTAATTGCAGCCTGGGCAAAGTTCGATTTCAGTGCTCTGTATCTGTTTTGCAACCTGACAAGTTTCGATTCAGCAGCAGTGAGCCTAAAGTGCCCAAGATCAGCCGTTCATCGCCGGAAGCAAATACGTGCATTAGTCACCGGCTCAAGGTTTTGCGGACTTATCGGGGCTTTGCGCCTGCGCTGACTATTGGCCTCTGGCTCGCTACCTGTATTAAGTTAAATTAGCAGGAACACGACGGACAAGGCTTCATTCGGCAGCGGTGCGCCTATTTCGACAATCAAGTAACCTTCTAGCACTTCTGCAGCCAAGAAATCCTGGCCTTCACCGACTGAAGTGCCAAGGACCAGCCGTTCATCGCTGGAAGCCAACACGTGCACTACATCTGATTCATCACTCGAGGGTTCACCGACCTATCGGGGCTCTGCGCCTACGCTGACTAGGTGGCCCGCCACCTGGATTAAGTTATATAGCCACAACACGACGGACAGGGCCACATTCGACAGCAGTGCCCTATTTCGACAATCAAGTAACTTTCCTGCACTTTGGCAGCCAAGAAATACTGGCCTTCATCGACTGGTGCCAAAGACCAGCCGTTCATCGCCAGAAGCCAACACGTGCATTACATCTGATTCATCGACTCGAGGGTTCACAGACCTATCGGGGCTCTGCGC
>JAJIZL010028655.1:61363-76539 GCA_023969395.1 Amblyomma maculatum
TCTGATTCATCGACTCGAGGGTTCACAGACCTATCGGGGCTCTGCGCGTGCGCTGACAGCTGGCCCGCCACTTGGATTAAGGTATATAACCGCAATACGACGGACAGGGCTCCATTCGGCAGCAGTGCGCCTATTTCGACAATAAAGTAACCGTCCTGCACTTTTGCAGCCAAGAAATGCTGGACTTCATCGACTGAAGTGCCCAGGATCAGCCGTTCATCGCCGGAAGCCAGGAAGTGCATTCATTACATGTGATGCGTCGACTCGGGGGTTCATGGACCTATCGGAGCTATGCGCCTGCGCTGACTGTTGGCTTGCCATCTGGATTAAGTTAAATAGCCGGAGCCCGAAGGACAAGGCTCCATTCGGTAGCAGTGCGCCTTCCAAGATCAGCCGTTCACCGCTGAAGCCAACACGTGCAATACATCTGATTCACCGACTTGGAAGAAGATGAAGTGCTGCCTGCATCAGACGTGTTTCCAGTGCGGTCCATCAGCTCCGTCAATTTCACCAACGATTTGCCATTTCGCCAGCAATGTAGCTTTGCTGCATGTGCTGATAAACCACCAGCTGTCCTCCAAGTCGCACCGGTGATAGCCGGCGTCCTTCACTGAAGCTTTCACTCGGACTCATGGAATGCCTTCATCCTCTAGGCACCACGTCTCCCATCAAGCGATCTGGGAAATTGACATCTGAGTCGGAAACATGCTTCCAAGGAACTGCCCAGAAGAGAGGGCACCTTTCTTGTCAGCCTGGACAGTCACCGCTTTACAAGGTTGAGGTGAAGCCACGTGAGTGCTTTGATTAACAGTATAACAGTCTGGGTGCGCTCCCTTTCCGACGTTGATGGGCTCCTGGAATTGAAAACTCTGCCTGCCTTTGATATACCCGATACAACCGTGTTGACAGTACAAGCTCATCTGGCATCTGGATCGCACCTTCCACGTTATGTCGTGTCTGGTGTCGACCCGAATATCACCCCCAAATATCTTGCGTCTTTATTGGAATGTTCAACACACAAGGTGGTAGGAGCACGCTACGTAGGTAAAGGGCACACATGTCTGGTTACGCTGCATTGGCCTCTGTTTCCTCCCGCTCACATCTCACTTTATGGGGGAATCTTGCAGCACCACCTGTACAAACCCAGAGTGGTGCATTGTTATCTGTGCTTCCGTCCGGGCCACATGAGAGCTTCCTGTCCATATCTAGAGCCCATCTCTACAGACTGAGTTTCCAAAGAATATTGCTGTGACCTTTGCCGTCAAGACGACCATGACATTACATCCAAAGACTGCCCAGTAAAGCGCCGCGCCATAGAGAAACACCGCATGCGCTGCCAGAAACATCGCGTGAAGCCAACATTAGAGTCACCAAATGATCCCTTGCCAACATCGAGCCGTTTTTCACAGCTGCTTCAACTTAAAGAAGATGAGACCATTGCAAAATCTGCTGTAAATGAAGGTTCCTCCGCGACACGAACACATGATCAAGCATTGCGGCGCGCAAAGCACGCTCAGCTAGAAGACCCCAAAACTCGGAGCTCGCAGATGAACCTACTGTAAGGACGAAGATGATACAGCGCCGAAGCTAACGACGACGAAGACGCCGATCAGCTGGCGCGCGCACTGAGAGCTCAGACCGTCTTGTTCGGACGATATTGTGCCTCGCTCTACGAACGCCTTGTGTCACCGGTCACCGTTGCCACTCCTCCGAATAACTCCCAATAAACCCCTCTTTATTTGGTGGAGGTGCGGGGTACGACCCTTAAATGATCACCGTGGAGCTCCGTAGCCGTACGATACCTATGGCGACAAACGAGGTAGGCCAACAGCCAGTGGCAGCCCCTTCGCAGTCCATTTCATGCTCAGGTACGATTCGGCAGCGAGATCCCGCAGTTTTCAGCGGACAGGGCGACCAGGACGTTGAAGATTGGTTGGCCTCGTACGAGCGGGTGAGTCGTCATAACAACTGGGATGACCGCATGAAGCTCAACAACGTCATCTTCTACCTGAGTGACGTTGCTAACCTCTGGTATCGAAATCATGAGGCAGACATTCCAACTTGGGCCAAGTTCAAGACAAAGTTCACAGACGTTTTCGGTCGACCCACAGTGCGGAAACTACGTGCTGAAGAAGCCTTGCAGGTACGAATTCAGTATGAAGGGGAAACATTCACGAGCTACACTGAAGACGTCGTGGATTTGTGTAAGCGTGTCGACCCGTCTATGGATGAGGCTACCAAGATAAAGTACATAATGAAGGGAATTGATGTAGATGCATTTCATATGCTGTGGGCAAAGAGCCCAACCACAGTGGCCTCAGTATACAACCTTTGCCAGAGTTTCGATGAAATGCATCTACAACACTACAGACGAAATTGTCGAACTGGACAAAGAGGTTACAGTTCTGCAGGAGCAGATTGAACGTCTCTCACAAAAACGAGCCTTGCTTGCACGATCGTCCATTCGCCCTTCTGATCGTCCTCCTACTAGTCTCAATCACCTGCTCCCACCTCGCTTGCCCCTCGTGAACGACAAGTACCCGCCACATTGTCTCCTGTGCAACTGCTCCATTTTGTGGCACAGCAGCTGCAACAACTCACAAACGTGCTAATTGGTAACCTTCCTCCAGTTTCCTAAACATGGTTCCAACATTGAAGAGCCACAGTTAAGTGTTCCAATGGAATTTCCGTGGTTTCGTCAACAAGGCAGGTGGGATCCATACACGACTGCGCATTGGTAAAGTTCCTACGTGGGCATTGCTTTTACTAGAAACAAATGCTCTACCCCCGCTTTCTGGCTTCAGTGCCTACTCTTGCCCGAGCACGCTAGACTGCCGATGCAGTGCTACGTCCAAGACGCCTGGCAAAGCAGCCGACTGTTACACCTAAACTGAGGCTTCACTGGCAATATGGTGCAACAAATGGCAAGAGGTAGTGGCTGTGCTAGTTTAACCCTCCCGAACCGATATAATTCTTGTCTCGTGCTACATAAGTTTGTACAGTGGTGGAGGACCTAGAATACACCTATTATGGATTGCGCACCTTCGCTAAAATACCCGGGATGTCCTATTTTACTTGGAGGTGACTTCAATGCCCCGCATCAAACTTGGGGTTATTTATCCCTCTTCTACTGTGCTGGGAAGTGTAGTATTGGACGCATTTACTGATGCAGATTTTATGCTCCTTAACTCACCGCAACACGACGTTGGGATGGTACCCGTTCACACCGCATTCCTCTCCAGACCTCACATGGTGGTGTGGTGCAGGTGCTGTTTCAAGGGATCGAGAACTCGTTTGCGCGTTTGCTGTCGCGCTGCATCCAGAAGAATGTGTTGGCGGATGAATTGATGGCCCTCTTCGGAATGATATCACCTTCTCGGGGAAATGGAAGGAAGATGATTTTACGCTGGGAGTTATGGAGACAGATTCGCCTGTTGAACGAATTTCTGAAGGTGAGAGCCGCGGACGACATATCATACAGAAGCTATTACTATTCCACACGATTTTACAATGAGCATATGTGGAATGTGTGGTTCCTTCCTCTCGTAAGGAATTGCACCAAAAAGCAGTCCGTTCCAGTGCCAAAAATGTTGTAGTTACTGTAGGCAATCTACAGATATCTAATGCAACCGAAGTGTTGGAACTAGGGCCTAAGTTTGTTCTTCCCCCTAAGGGTGACGCCGCAGGGAAGCTTGCCATTGTAAGACATGTCGCACAAAAAGCTGATGAAGAAGAGGCCAGTCAAATTGTGGCAGAGGGGATTGACTGTTTCAATCGCATAAAAGGACGTGAAAGATGCAAGTTGCGATTTGAACCAGTAATTAAAGAACTTAAGAGCAAGGAATTCAAGCTGTGCCTTTCGGATAAAGAAGATGGCTTTGTTGTATTGGATTCTATCATCTACGGAGTAAAGCCTCTGGCAGGCATGAATAAGAACTTTCTAAAAGTGCAACCTAAGGAGTTAAAACCTGCTAAGAGGAAGGTTGTACGGATTCTCGAGGAAACTGAAATGAGACAGCTTTGCCGCAAGGTTAAGGACACTAGACATGATCCCTTGTCGGTATTATTCAGTGCAAAAACACACAAACCCGACATACCTTTCCGCGCAATATTGCCAGAGACACACACGTGGCAGATGCTAGTCTCGGAATACTTGGTCAAGCATCTCGGCCAAGTACATGTGTATGATCCCTTTACAATAAAAACCTCTGAGGAAATAATCTATCAATGAATACGTTAAGAAGAGACCATAACTTTTGGGGCCATGGGAGTTTGCAGAATTTTTTCCCCCTTAAGTACATGGGCCTCGTGGCTTCATAGATGTTGGCAAGATATAGTTTCTCAATAGTTAGGGACTACTTAAGTTATGGTGTGTAGATGGACATGTCCTACTGTATTTGCTGTATTTGTGTGGTGGTGTTTTTAGTGTATGATTTGTGACTATGTGGTGATATTTACCTGTCCAGTGTGGTAGGAGTTACTGGGCAATGCAGTGGTGTGGATTTACAAGACAGTATAGAATTTGTGACTGTCATGTTTGGTCGATGTTTTTTGGGCTGAGAGGAAGAAAGTGTCACTTTCCCCTTGGTAAAGAAGAGAAAGAATAGAAGAAAAGAAAGAAGAGATTGGTCACCGCCATGTTTGGACAAGGTTATGGTGTGCGAGGAAGAGTGTGACATTTTCCCCTTGGCAAAGAAGAGGGAGATGAGAAGAAGAAGAAGTTGAGACGTGCCTGAGTGTAGAAGAGGAAGTGTTTTCCGGTTCTTCTTACAGTTGGTAGTGTGCGCGTGTGTTGTGGATCTTCTCCTGTGTTTGTCTTTGTTTGCGCCACATATCTGAATACGAGGAGACTTTAACGCTCCGAGCCAAGACTGGGGCTACCACAGAACGACGGTCAAGGGGAGAGAGCTGATGCAAGACGCTACCGACGTCGGACTGAAACCTAATCATGGATCCGGCCTTTCCCACCAGGATCGGCACATCTGTTACGAGAGACACAACTCCGGACCTTACCTTCGTCAAAACTGACGGAGGATCAAGAGAAGCGAAATGGAGAAACACGGGCCAAGAGCTGGGCAGCGATCACTACATCGTGGAGGTCGTCGTACCGCTCGAAGGCCAAGGCAACACCGGCATAAGGAAGCATCGCATTACGGACTGGGACGCCTTTCGAAAGGCGCTATCCGCGGTGCAAGTGGACATTACGGACATCGAGCAATGGGCGGCCAACGTCGTTGAGACGACGAAAGGAGCCACCAAAGAGCTAGAGACGGACGAACGGATAGACAAGATGGACGGTCGGCTGGCCCACCTGATAGAAGCCAAGCAGTCCATAAAGGCGAGGTGGCAGAAGCGACGAACCAACCGAAGTCTAAGGAAGAAGATCGCCGAGCTCAACAGGCAGATCGAGGTCTACTGCAGGGTGCTATGCACCCAACAGTGGAACGAGGCCTGCAACGAAGCCGACGGACAGATGCACAAGGGCAAGACGTGGAACATGCTGCGGCACCTCCTCGACGAAACCAAGACCAAGGGCCACCAACACAACAACCTGGCCAGGATCCTACACAAGGCAATCTGCGAACACGGGGAAGACGAGGTCAAGCGGCGCTTGGACGCCAAGTACCTGCCGACCACCCCCACGGAAAGACACCCGGATTACCAAGGCAAAGAGAACGAGACGCTAGATCGGGACATCCAGACCTGGGAAGTCAGAGTTGCCCTGCAGGATCTCAATGGAAGGTCTGCCGCGTGTCCCGATCGAGTGACCAACAGAGCGCTCAAAAACCTCAAAGAAGCGGCCATCGAAACGCTCACGAACTTCTACAACAAGTGCTGGCAAGAAGGAAGGCTACCCAAGCAATGGAAAGCAGCCAAGACGATCCTCATCCCCAAGCCTGGCAGGCCGCCCAACATAGAGAACCTCAGGCCGATCTCGCTCACTTCGTGCGTGGGAAAGGTCCTCGAGCACGTTCTCATGAACAGGTGGCAGCGTTACCTGGAAGAATCGGAGTTTTACCCAAATTCCATCATCGGGTTTCGGAACAAACTCGGGACGCAAGACGCCATGATCTTACTGAAGAACGAGATCATCGACGATACGACGGGCACCGAGGACAACAGAGCCGTACTCGGGTTGGACTTGCAGAGCGCCTTTGATAAAGTGAGGCACTCGGCTATCCTGGCCCCACGTATCCAGGCTAAACATGGGCAGGAGGACATACCAGTACATCAAAGACTTCCTGACGGAACGGACCACCGAAATATGTGCGGGAGACCTGCAGCTCGAAGAGAAGAAGCTGGGCAGCGTCGGAACTCCGCAGGGGTCGGTAATCTCCCCGCTACTCTTCAACTTCGTGATGATCGGGGTGGCCACCCGGCTAGAAAGAGTAGCGGGAGTCCGGCACACCATCTACGCCGACGACGTTACGCTATGGGTACCGGGAGGAAGTGACGGACACATCGAGACAACGCTGCAAGAAGCGGTCAATGCCATCGAGGAGCAGCTGGACGGGTCTGGACTCGTTTGTTCTCCGGCCAAGTCAGAACTGCTGGTGATTCCCCCGAAAGGATCGGGCAGGAAAAGAAAGAATATGGAAGTCAAGTACGAGCGTCCCAAGATCACGGTCAAGACGGCGGGAGGACAAGTAATACCGGAGGTCGAGAAGATTCGAGTACTCGGGCTGCTCATCCAGCGAAACCGAGCCAACGGTGAAACGGTCAACAAGCTCGCGGGCAAAGCGGCTGCGGCAATGAGACTCATCAAGAGGGTGTCCAACAGAAAAGCGGGGATGAAGGAGGAGAGCCTGACTAGGCTCGTTCAATCCTTCGCAGTTAGCCACATAACGTACGTGGCCGCCTTCCACAACTGGAGGCCGAGTGAACGTAACAAGATAGACGCCGCCATACGCAAGGCGTATAAGGCGGCACTCGGTCTCCTCGGGGGCACGAGCACCGAAAAATTCATGGCGCTGGGAGTCCACAACACGCTGGACGAAATAGCCGAAGCACAGAGAACGGCGCAACTCGAGCGTCTCTCTGAAACGAGAACCGGAAGACAGATACTGCGGGACCTTGGCCTCGAACCGAGGGAAGGCAAGCAGCAGAAAGACGTACCTATACCAGATAGCATCAACAGAAAGCTCAGGGTCTTCCCTATCCCGAAGAACGTGAACCCCGAGCACAACAGGGAGCGGAGGTTGGCGAGGGCCAGGGCTCTCGTAGACCTCCACGCCAGAGAAGAAGGCGCCGCCTACGTGGACGCGGCGGAGTATCGAGGGAACACCGACGCATACGCGGCGGTGGTTGTCGGGGCATCGACGGGTGCAACGAAGACCGCGGTGAGCGTCCGGACTCGAGAAGCGCTCCGGGCGGAGGAGGTGGCCATCGCCTTGGCCGTTTCCGACCCCGGATGCACTACAGTGTTGTGTGACTCTAGAACGGCAGTGAAGAACTACGCCAAAGGTAGGTATGTAGTGAGGCCGCGCGCATACTGCGCAAGGCCGAAGACATCGGACGCAAAAGTCCTGTGGTGATCAAGTGGTTTCCGGCCCACATGGGCAGTGACGTGTCGGAACGCGGAAACGTGAACCACAACGAGACGGCCAACTCGGCCGCGCGAGGACTAACCAACTGCGCGGCTGCAAGCACGGCCGACTCGGAGTCTTGGTCGCGGCGCAGTGCCAAGGACAAGATGACCACCTTCAACGAAATAGTGAAATGGTACAGACTGAACAGACAGACTATGCCGCCACCTCACCCGGGGCTTACCCGGAAGGAGGCAGTGTTATACAGACAGTTACAGACGGGGTCTCTGCTCACCCCGGTGCTAGCTAAGCACATGTGTCCGAGTGTACACGCGAGCGACATGTGTAGACTGTGCGCGAAGGAGAGAGCCACCACGGCTCACATTCTTTGGGACTGTAGCGTAAATCCGCGCGAAGCCAGCGAGAAGACGACGATCCCGCCGCAGCTAGAGGCTGCAACGAGGAGCTGTGATCAAGAGACACAACTCAAGGCCGTCCAGCAGGTCTCGGCAGCTCTAGAGAGGCAGCGACCGAGCGAACCCGAGGAGAGGGGGGGCAGCACTCCCAAGAAGGGGGCGGCGGCCCTCTCGAACCCGCGGAAGTAGCGAGGGACGTAACAAGGCCTCAAGGAGCACAACGCACGAGACTGACGTAGTGGCCGCGTCACGGTAAAAGCTTGTCCTCCCTGCTTGGAGGGAGCCTAACCGATTCTGCAGGCATTTTAAATAAAAGTTGTTCTCTCTCTCTCTCTTCCTGCACGCCGCCGTTCGGCGGGCCACGTGGCGTCCATGGCAGCCACGCCGAGACAAAAAATTGACGCAGTCGACAATCCGAAGTAATCGGACCTATGCGTGAGTGACGACCTTCCACTCAGCACTGCTGTTCTTCTACTACTTGTGTTGCCCTGCATTCCAGCAGTATTTTTTCAGCCAACCTACTTTCGGTGATCCAGCGGCGTCTCCAACATGAACGTGGCGATCCCTCTACCACCCTTCTTGGCGTATCCCGGCGTACCGGCTATACCATGGCGTAAATGGCGACTTGTTTTTCAAGCTTACGTCGACTTGTTTTTCAAGCTTACAACGCTTCGCCGGAGCACAAGAAAGAGCTCCAGCTGAACGCGCTCGGGGTCAAAGGCATCAGCGTCTACTAATGCCTCGTGGAGGAAGACGCACCGCACACATACGAAGCGGCGCTTCAAGTACTCGATAAACATTTCGATGCTGAAGACAGTGAGTACACCTGCCGTGCCCAGTTTAAATGCAGAATACAAAGCCCGACGGAGTCGACATCCGGGTACATTCGTGACGTTCAACGGGTCGCCAAATCTGGCAAGTTTGGCAGCGCTACGAACATCATGGCACAAGACCAGCGGCCTGCAGTCCCACGAAATTCGGCGCCGGTACATACAAATGGGCGAGCAGTTTACCATTAAAAAGGCACTCGAAATTGCAGCGGAGGAGGAATGCACCGATAAAGTTATGCAGCACCTAGGCTTTCTGCAAGTAGATGCCGTTACTAGGCACTATACCGTTACTCAGGGTCGGCAGCTGCAAAATGGCGGTTCTCTCTCCGACTCAACCTCCGTTCAAGATGGCGATCGACGGACCAGCTTTCTTCCCCTATCAGGCTGCAATGGCGGACGCTGAGAGAGAGGACGCCAGGCTCCCCAACAGGAAAAGAGGCAACCGGGCGTCTGCGCATCGTCGTGCCCACCGGGCGGCTGTTTTCGTTGCGGCTCGCCGGATCAATGGGTGAATTTTTCAGTTTGTCCCGCTCGCCATACATACTGCCAAACATGCGGAAAGAAGGGGCATTTCTACCAGCTGTGTCGATCATCGCAGGAGACTGCGGGAATAGTCGAGATGGAAACGCCACAAGGTACTACTAAAACAAATACACAAAATGTGCTCAATATCGATGATAGTGGCAGCGGCCTGTCACTTATGCGCCTTCCCATGCAGGTTAACAGCGTTACCCTCCCCTTGATAATCGACATCGGGGCGGTTGTCTCTCTCATGAATATGCGGGACTACCAGACATACTTTTCACATATCCGCCTGCTTCAATCGCACCTAATTATCAGAATTACTCGGAGCAAGTGGTGAAGACATTGTGATTTTTCTCCGCCACCGTCAAGTATGAAGAAAAATTGGCTAGGGTGAAATTCAATGTCACGGAACGCGGATCTACACTTATGGGAATTGACGTTATTAAGGCATTGAAGCTCGTCATCTTCGGCGAAACGCTCTCCTGTGCGCAGACTTGTGTCTGGTAAAGGGCTACGTGCATCAAGTGACTCGGCGGCCGGAGGTGGAACCTGTGGCTTCCAAGCTGTGTCGACTCCCGTTACTGCTCCGCCAGAAAGTGGCGGACGATCTTCGTCGCTTGGAGACATCAGGAGTCATCGAGAGAGTAAACGCTTCCGACTGGGTGTCACCACTGGTGGTGGTAAAGAAAAACGACGACGCCATTAGACATTGCGTTGACCTCCGTGAACCGAATAAGGCCATTGTGGTGGAAGGTTGTCCCCTTCCCCACATCGAGGAACTGCTTCATCGGTTATCAGGTGCTACTTTTTTTTCTAAAATTTACCATGCTTTCGCATATCACCAGGTTGAATTGGCTAAAGAGGGCAGAGATTTAACTACATTCATCACTCACGAAGGGTTATTTCGTTTTCGCAGAGTGTGTTTCAGGCTAGCATCTACCCCTGCTGTTTTTCCAGAAAATGATGTCTCAGGTGTTGGAAGGTTGCTGTGGAGTAATTTGCTATTTGGATGACATTTTTGTTTGGGGTAAAGATCGTGCGGAGCATGATGCAAACTTCAAAGCTGCCTTAAGCCGGATTGATGCTACCGGTATTAAATTGAACCAGAAATGTGTCTTTTCTGCAAGTGAAGCGCATTTTCTTGGTCATTGTATTAATGCTCAAGGGTTGTCGCCAATTGAATCAAAAGTACATGCCATTCGCGATGTGCCTCCTCCCACGGATAAAACGAAATTGCCGTCATTTCTTGGGTTGTTGAACCACTGCGCCGTATGCTCCGGCAAGGCCAGACCTCTGAATGGCCCGAGGAAGCTCATACTAGTTTCAGTAAGATAAAAAAATTCTGGCAGAAAAACCGGTAATTATAAATTCGACGGAAGCCTTCCCATTGTGATAACTACTGATGCATCAGATGTCGGACTCGGTGCGGTTTTTCAGCAGATGAAAGGTAACCAGCTGGTTACTGTTGCATTTGCTTCGAGAACATTGTTTCCTGCCGAGTGTAGGTATTCTGCTGGAGAACTCGAGGCGTTTGCGTGCTTGTCTGCTTGTGAGAAGTGGCATGTGTACGTGTGGGGCCGGAAATTCATCTTACAAACTGACCATCAAGCGTTAACTACATTGCTGTCAGCTGGTTCAGCGGGACGACGCCCGCTACGCATTTCAAGATGGTGTGCTCGACTCATATTCCAATTACTGCGAAGGGTCAAACAATGTCGTAGCGAATGCCTCGTCTATCTAGGTTACCTCTGCAGATTTATGCAGCTGAACAGTTTGAGGAGGAAATTGTCTCCCTAGTTACTCCATGCCTCAGTAAGGCTGACTTACAGGCAGCTACCTCGCAGGACACTTCCTTGCCGCAGTTTGTAAAGTTCATTGCAGATGGGTGGCCCACGAAGAAGGCTCTACCTCCTGAATTAGTGCCTTACTTTGCAGTTAAGGATGCACTCTCGTACGTGGACGGGCTAGTCTTTCGCGACGAACGTGTAACAATTCCAGCATCTTTAAGAAACAGGCTCGTACAGCTCGCGCAATAGTCAGAACTAAACAACAACTCAGAGGGAGGTACTGGTGGCCTTGCTTAGACAAACAAGTCGAAAATGCGGTCAGAAGTTACATTTGCCAGGCCGCTGACAAGTCGGCTAAACCGGTCTTTGCTCCGCTCAAACCGGTTCCCTTTCCCGAATATGCTTGGGAAAAGTTGGGCATGGATCTAGTTGGTCCCTTGCCCCATGCGCCATCAGACTGCAAATTTGCCATTACATTAGTTGATTATTATTCCAAGTGGCCTGAAGATTGTTTCGCTAGCGAGGTAACTCCTGACGCTATAATAACTTTTCTTTCTCTAGTTTTCAGCCGCGAGGGGATCCCCCAAAGCATTGTAATTGACAATGGTCCACAGTTCAAATCTCAGCAGTTCGAGACCTTCCTGGCAGAAGGGGGACTCAAGCACTTGTGTTCATCTAACTATTGTACTGTCAAGCACTTGTGCTCATCTGACTTTATTATTCAAAAGCTTATGAGCAGGTAGAACGATTCAACAGAACGCTAAAGGAGCAAATTCAGCTTGCTCAGCTCGAGCAACGGCCACTGAAGAGAGCCATCACAGAGTATTTAGGTACCTACAGGGTGACAGCACAAGCAACTACAGGGATATCTTCAGCAAGGCTTTTACATAACAGTCAACCTCGCTCCTTCGTCGACATAACTGATCTTCGAACTCCCCTTGTAGTCCTAATCTGGGAGCTAAGGTATTCCGTAAACAGCAGTATATGAAGCAACATGTGGATGCAAAGAGGGGAGAAAAGCCTTCATGGATACTAATCGGAAGTAGAGTAAGGGTATGCTTACCAGGTAAACGTCTTAGGCACCGAGACTCCATCACAGTGCTCTCCAAGGTATTATTACGTAACGCATTTAGGTTGAGTGACGGAAATATTTGGAACGCTTCCAAATTAGTCCTCGTACATGCAGAAAACAACTACGATGGTAACCAGTCCACATCATCCCGAACAGTTCACCTTTGTTACAGCAGAGATCTCAATTCCCTTCGTATGAGATTCCTACCTTGGTCGCGATTCCCATTCCCGCAGAGCAATCATCTCCAGCTGAAGTGCCCAGTCAAAATGAAGTCCTGCCTTGGCGGTTCAAAAGGCGGCGGCAAAAACCGCGCCACCTGGAGGATTTTGTCCTATGACGTTATGCATTTTCACTTTTCCGCATTGCATTATATGCTGATTTTTTTTTTTCGTTGTGCAGTGCTTATGCCGTGCCCATGTGTTAATTCTACTTGGTCCTCTGGAGTTGTAACACTCATCACCCCGTTTAGGAGGGCACCCTGTTAACTATATTTTTTAAAGTGTGTATGTTCGAAGTGGTAACATTTTGTTAGTACAAAGATGTACAGCTGTTCATTTTTTTTCAGTTGCGCATACAGTTCGCTATTTTATTTCAATGTTCTTATTGAGCTTTTATGGAGCTTGCAGGTATATAATTAGCTGTTTTAAGATAGCGCCTGTTACTTTCCACAACTCGGTAGGCGTTTCATGTATTATGTGCCAATGTCTTTCTTGTACAGGGGAAGGAGAGCGCGAGTGTGATTGAATAGCCAATTCATTTTTTTGCTATTGGTTGCCCTAACCTTCTTGGAAAAAATAAATTACTGTTGTGTTTTGTGAGGGATCTGCCCTTCCCCTTTTTTTGTATTTTTTTTTAAGGGGGGGGGGGGATGATGTATCGTCCTTTTGGTTTCGGAACCAAGGTTTGCGCAGTGGCGGTGCCACCGTACTCTTTCTCCCGTCCTGCACCCTCTCTCATGAATTAAAGGAGTCTGCGTTTGGCTGTTGTGGAGTACGGCTGTCTGTTTCTTCCTGCACGCCGCCGTTCGGCGGGCCACGTGGCGTCCATGGCAGTCACGCCGGCACAACACTTACCAGAACACTTATGTTGGACTTACCAGCCAAGAGCGAACAAGCCGTTTCTTCCGTATACATCCCAACATTCAAAGACAGTAAAAAGAGGTGTTGCGAAGGCTGCATTGACGTCGGCTCTCAACAAATCATGCCACCATCGTGTTAAAAAATGTTTTTCTAAGCCAGATTGAGAGGCGTCTGGAGGCAGGGTATCCTGAGTATTTGCTGTGTAGCATTATAGAAAGCATTGTCCTGCCGATCAAGCGAAGGATTCACGAAGAAAACCTTACTCAAAGAAATAAGTGGTCAGTGGTACCACGTATGCATGGCTTCACCCATAATCAAATGAAGATTGGTCAAAGACACGGCATCCGAGTTATTCCAACGGCAGCAAACAGAGCTAAAGGGATGTGTGTGCGGGTTAACAACCAAGACCAACTGTACTCTAAGTGTATTCAGGGGGTTGTTTATCAGATTTCCTTGCATTGTGGAAGGAAATATATTGGACAGACAGGAAGATGTCTCAATGACAGGATTAGAGAGCACGCTATGGCAATATCGGACAAGTCTGGCACTAATCTCGCGGTGCACTGCAAAGACTGCGTTGGTTGTAGAGACCAAAAATGTCCGGCTGACCTTCACAATGTTAAGGTTATGAAAAGGATGACGGATAAGGTAGCCAGAGAAATTTATGAAGCATATGCAATCTGTGACTTGGGAGACCAATGTGTAAGTATGCCTTCAGTGGTTTTGTTGAAGAAGGAATTAGAATTTACGCGCAAACCGGCAGGATGTTAAAGACAAGGAATAAGTTGGCTGCAGAAGTGAAGTGAAAGGAGATGTGCGGTTTCTTGCCAATATAGTTGTCAGTGCAGCGTTGTCCTTGTGGTTGTGTGTGCTTCTTGTGCTTTGTGTTGTTGCCTGCTCTGCTGCCTTCTGCCAAGAGTACTAGACCGTTGCGGTAGTCACCATTATCCATTACTCATTGGTTTAGATCGACATTGCCAGCGAAGCTGTGGAGGCTGCTGCTTGGTCACAGTGGGATTTGTTCAGAACGCTACTAAACAACATCCTGCTCACAGCTGTAGATCCACAGGAAGCTTTGCACACTGCACTGCAAGCTGCAACTCATTCCAGTTGGGTAGAGGAAAAGAGACCGCCTCCGGATCTGCATCTTCGGTTATGGGCGGCTCGTCGCATGGCAGAACTGTGTTTACTAGACAACTCACGTTTGAACGCCGAGTCACACAACACCAGCCAACATCAGCGGCACGCCGACATGAAAATCACCTTTCTCATCAGCGATGGCAGGACTGGTGCGCATCTCTAAATGCAACGTCTATGGAAATCGGCAGGCATTCAAGGGACCCCACAGGCAATGCCTGTCTAGCATCTGGACAGACTCCAAACCAGTTTGCATGAGTGGTGGTCAGGAATTTATTTCCGGATTTCGACCACATTTCACCTGCGTTCATCAGCCCGAATAATCTCCCGTCAGAAGCGGGCTCACGTCCAAGCAAAGAGGACCTTGAAGGTATTGAAAAACATTTCACAATGGCCGAGTTTATTGCAGCTATTGACCAAACGAAACCGCGCAAAACTCCGGGCCGCATGGACTGACATACAAAGTGTTAAACAATATTGAACAGCCAGCTCTAGAGTGGCTGCTTGAGGCCCTGAATACAATGGGGACCTCTTGAGATGTCCCTACTCCTTGGAAATATGCTGAAGTGGTGCCAATTCATAAGCCTCGGGAGCGTCCCACTAAGTTAAGCAACCATCACCCAATAGCGCTTACGTCCACACTTTGCAAGCTACTAGAACGTATCTTAGCTATTCGCCTGTCATGGTGGCTTGAAAGATACAACTGGTACCATCAAGCTCAGATTGGCTTTCGTCCTCATTTGGGCACTGAAGATGGTGTGATGTTATATATGGGCCCAGGTCCGTTCAGGAGCTCTGGGCAGG